>JAKUCV010002839.1:33152-84574 GCA_028386065.3 Turnera subulata | reverse complement strand
AAATAAAAATAGTGGTTAATGTTGGAAAGAAAAATTAGATAACTACAATTGGTTTAGGAAATTATTATTGTGTTTTATACCACCACGATATATATTCTGGTAAATTACACATAAGTTATTATTTTCCTAGGAAATTATGGAATTTCCTTTGGAAAATATATATGGTATACATGATTTATATTTCCAAAAAAAATGTTACAACATGAAATTTATTGTTTAGAAAGGATGTACGTACTATGAAATTTTGGGAAAACATATATAAGCTATCTTTTACTAGAAAGAGTACAGGATTTGTAATTATATAATTTCTGGGGAATGGACAAATAATTAATTTGACCTGAGATAATTATTCATTTGATATATCTAGGAAATAATTACTTAGACATATTATTTTGGGAAACTAAGGTAATTATGTTATGGTTATTTCAATGATAATATGGTAAGTATGAGTTATAGTATTTTGGGAGGTATATATGTATATATGTAGTATATGGATATGTGTTACTAAAAATAATAATAATAATAATGATGCTTAGAAATTATATTTTTGGAAAGTATAACAATTTTTAAGGAAATATTATGGAAAATATGTACATAAGTTATATTTCCAGAAAAATTATGGTGTTTATATTTTGGGAAAAGTATAATTAATTTAAGAAAATATTTTGAAAAGAATTTTACTTAAGTATGGTACCGAAATTGTATTCGGATACACGTACGGTATAATATTTTCGATAAAAGATGATAATAAAGGATATGAACCGGGATGGGTTTAATCTACAATTTATGGCATCATAGTATACCGATTATGTGCATTTATGTGTATATATTGTTTTGTTGTATAGGTTTGATATCGGGCAGTTTCCCGAGGAGCCGGCGACGTACCGGTCATTATTTCCGGAGTTGAGTAATCAGCCAAGGTGAGGATGGATAAACCTTGATATGTGCCCGTAATGCTGTGTGTGCATTATTGTTGTTTGTGTATTTTTACTGTTCGATGGAACTGCTGGAATGAATATTGTTGGTTGATTGATTGCTATGATGTTGTTGTTGTGAGCTTTGATTGAACTGCTGAGATGTTGATTGCTGGCTGTTTGAACCGGGATGGGTTTAATCTACAATTTATGGCATCATAGTATACCGATTATGTGCATTTATGTGTATATATTGTTTTGTTGTATAGGTTTGATATCGGGCAGTTTCCCGAGGAGCCGGCGACGTACCGGTCATTATTTCCGGAGTTGAGTAATCGGCCAAGGTGAGGATGGATAAACCTTGATATGTGCCCGTAATGCTGTGTGTGCATTATTGTTGTTTGTGTATTTTTACTGTTCGATGGAACTGCTGGAATGAATATTGTTGGTTGATTGATTGCTATGATGTTGTTGTTGTGAGCTTTGATTGAACTGCTGAGATGTTGATTGCTGGCTGTGTTGACAGCTGTGGTATCATTGATGATGTTAGACTGTGAAATTGGATTTGTGATACTATGTAGAGAATAATGATGAACTGGTCTATGTGGATAATTGAGGAAAGAATAAAGAGTATTGGAAATGGAAATGGATTTGATTATGAGATGATGTAATTGTCACTTGGAAAGTAGTGGTACGACTAGATGGTTAGAGACTAGTTCTGTGGTGCCTTGCCAGAGGGTTTGTTGGTTGGGGGTATTGACCCCGGATTTGTGATATTGGGATGTTGATCCCGGATTTGTGATATTGGGGTGCTGACCCCGGATTTGAGATATTGGGATGTTGATCCCGGATTTGTGATATGGGGATGTTGATCCCGGATTGTGGTGGGGCCTGGCATCCAGAATTAGTTAATAACCAGGTACGACCCTAGCTTGTCCAGTGACGGGGCCCGGAAGATAAAATTGGTAATAAAAACTAATAAGTAAACTTTTGGTCTTGGTTCTTATGTGATTTGGTGTGATTCCTGTGATGTGTTGGTTGTGTTAGATTCCTTGATGCGTTGTTTGATTTAGATTCCTCTGTCGTGTTGTGTGTGTAGTTTCATCTGTTTGATGGTTGTTTTACTTCAAAAGTGTTATAGTTGAATATATCACAGTTTATCTTTCGTCGGTGAGCGTTTCGGACTCACCCCTCGCCTGCGGGGTTTCATCCCGTAGGATGAGTTGTTTGTAGTGCAGGAACGTACCGGGCGAGCTGATGCGTACCCTTGGACAGGCTTGGATCCATAGATTGCATGTGTCGCATACAGTGTTAGTTGTTTAAAGTCTTCCGCTGTGCATGTTTTTATTACTGTTGGGCTGTTGGGCCAGTTTTGATATGTTATTGTCGGGCCATTGGGCCGTGTTGAGATATTATCGATGTTTTTATTATGGGCTGTTAAGCTCGAGTTATTGTGATATACACTGTATGCTAGGCCATGTTGGGCTGGGTTGTCACAGTTCCGGCCTGTGTTTACTGTGTACGGTAAATAGGGGTCGGGGCGTTTCATTTTGGTAGCGGAGCGGGCGTTAGGTCTTGTCGGGCAGTCTTTGTGTGTTTGATGTCTTGTTTGCATAGTTCGCTCCAGTTGTTATTTATTTTATATCATTTTAGTTAGTGCATCATGGATCCAGTCAAGGGACGCCAGCTGTCGCAGAGCATACACATATGAGGTAATGATGCCATAATTTATGCGAAAATACAAATATTATTGATAATATTGATAATTTCATACAAGGGGAAATATTACATGATGCTTGGCTCAGTTTTATGTCTTGGCGGGGCCCGGAAGATAAAATTGGAATTAATAAAAGCTATTCTTTTGGTCTTGGCTCAGTTTTATGTGAGATATGCTGTTGCTTGGCTTGTGTTTACTTTGTTGTATTACGGTTGCCTGCATATCACTGTTTATCCTTCGTCGGTGAGCACTTCGGACTCACCCCTCGCCTGCGGGGTTTCATCCCGTAGGTTAAGTTGTTTCGTAGTTCAGGTACGACGTTCGATGGCTGCTGCTTTCTTCTCCACCTGTCTCCGGATCCATACCTCCGCTTCATGTGCATATAAGTCTTCCGCTGCTGTAATATATATATTGCTGTGTTGCTGCTTTCTTATTTGGCTTATGATGATGTTTATACTGGATATGGTGCTGCTGTTGAGCTAGTGTGTGGTTTGAATAATGGTCCCCAAGTGTGTGGGTGACAGATATTGTCTTGGAACTACTGTTATATTTGGATTTACCATGTAGTATTTGACTGCGATGTACTGTCTGTTCTATCAATAAGAATAGTTTCGGCACGTGTTTACTGTGTTCGGTAAATACGGGTCGGGGCGCTTCAATGTAAGTATGAATATATTATGTTTCATAGTTTAAATGATTTTTATTTGAGTTTTCTATAACATGATAACACAAATTACCAAAATATGAAATTCACAAGTACAATAAAGTGAAAATCTATTTTTTTTTTTTAAAAATGAATCTATTAAACGTTGAGACAGCTAACAATAGTTTATGTCCAAAATGAGTGACTTTTTTACATAAAAATATAAATTAAAAGACAACAAAGCAAACAAAGCAAACAAATACATTAAAACTTATAGGGCTGTAATAACCCTTATGCAGATTATTTATATCTACGTTGAATGATATAAAATTAGTATAGTAGTTCTTCTTACTCATAATTTACTTATCCGAATATAATGAATACCTAATTTTTATGTATAATCACAATGCATTATTATTATAATACAGTATTAATTTTAAAGGTTTGCAAATATCATGATCTTTATTAAGCCACTCTATATTATTCCTCGTGCATAATCAAACATAGAAGTTTAGAAGATAAGTTGCCAGCTTTTTCATGAAAAATAAAGAGTTCTGCCCCCATGCACCATGAGCTAGCCAAACAAGAACCAACCAAGCCCAAAAAAAAAAAATAGTGTACGAAGATTAATTAAAAAAATAATGAACAACAACAAAAGAAATCATAGAAGGAAATCATCAGAACACGCGGAAAAATTTATTACGGAAACTGCCCCAAATACTAAGGTGGGTAAGAAAAAAAAAAAATCCCATCTGGCCGAAAAATGAAAAAACAAAACATTCATTTCGGATGCGGCCCGATGCATCAGATACTCACATGTTTGGGCTTCGACACTTTTGTTCTGTTATGGGCTATCTCCTTAAAATATCCAGAGAGTCACTCTTCCTTAAAAAAGTAATTTGTGAGAATAATTTCTTAGGATTAAGGATAGGGACATCAATTCATGTAAAATCTCTTGGCCGTTTTCGATAAAATCTATGCATGTATTCCGACAAAAAAAAAATAATAAAATCTATACATGCATTTGATTTTCGCTTTGCGTATAAACCTATCGAACTTGCAATATTCGGCCAAAAAAAAAATGGAACATGCAATACTAAAAATGTCAGCCATGGTTGGCTTAGTTAGTTAATTGGGATTTAATCTGCATTTGCAATTAAGTCGAGAGTTGAAATCCTCATTCCTCTTACAGTAACAACGGTAATCTGGACAGAATCTTTCTCATTAACCTAAACTTTTTTACCAGGAAAATCCCCTCTATGAATGGGCTTTAGAGGCGGGCTGCTCTATCTACCAATCCCTTTCACTACCAACCACCTCACCTGTCTAGTTTTTTTCTAAAATATTACAAACACAATACACTTAAAAGTTTTTCTACGCAGTCACTCCCTTCCCTGCAGTGCTAACACACAGTCCACCATGCATTCTATTTCAAGGGAGTCCACTGGATCTGGGCAAAGTAGCGGCCGTGGGCGGATTATGAAGCTACAGGAGAACAGGTCTGCAGGCCTCAAGGTTGCAAAGCATGTAATGGTAACAAAGGTCCTCTCTGACCGGGTAATCAATATGTATGCACTCAAATCGGTGATGTCGCGAGTTTGGGGTGTGCGAAAACACTTGGAGGTTACAGAACTAGACAGGAACACTTTTCTATTCAAGTTTGAGGATGAAAATGAACGGCTCCGAGCTTTGCTTGATGGTCCGTGGAATTTCAATGGGTGCCATATGGTCATGAAGGAATGGGAATCAAATCAACGGCTGCAAGATATCGATTTCACACGCTCGGAGATCTGGGTGCAAGTCCATGGCTTGATGCCGGAGCAAACCACCAGGGGCAACGCCAAGGATATTGGGGATTACATTGGCATATATCTCCACTCAGAAATTCCACCGGATGAGCTGGTGTGTTACAATGCGTGCTTGAGGATAAGAGTGCTCTTCGCTGTTGAGGAGCCATTGAAGAAGGGATTTATAAATGAGAGAGAGGATGGGAAGTTGATGGAGGTTGAATTTAAGTATGAACGTCTATCCGATTTTTGCTACAAATGTGGTAGACTGGGGCATACGTTGCGATCTTGTGTTGATCCGGTTGTTGGTAAAGCTGAGCCACCATATGAGTATGGGCCTTCATTACAGGCTGACGGAGGAGGGAGAAGATATGTGGAGGGAGGAGCGGCGGAGGGTGGAGTTGCTGATGAAGGGGGACCGTCGTTGGATTTCCAAAGGCGTCTTGACAGAAGGGCGCGTGAGATAAGAGTGCGTGAGCATCAAGCATGGAGAGAAAGGAGACAAACCTGCAACTCGGATGATGACGAGGTACAACTGATAGTGGGAGATAGCGGGGTGAGACAGGCAGAGCACGCTGCTCAGAGTGATGTAGAGGAAACAAAAAAGGAAGTGGCAGGGATGCAGAAAGGAAGTGGAGCAGCAGAAGCGCCCACTATACCTCTCTCAAGTAAGTCCTCCTCTACTAGTCATGTGCACCCCTGCCCCTCTCTCAAACTATCACCAAAAGAATACTACAAGTTCCCTGACAGTGACCCTGCTGAGCAATACTTCTTGGTGGCCCCACACCTAAAATACCTCCTCTCAAAAGAGGGAGAGCAAAATAGTACCCCACATACAAACCACTTTCCACAATTACCTACTGATATAAGCCTACCGAAAAGGAAAGATTGGGTACCCAACTTGGGCCAATCTAGCAAGAAACGCAAGCCCATCTTTCCTGATCCAAACACTAAAGCAAATGCCAATATGGAAAGAAACAATCAACCTACTCAAGCTACCAGCCTCTTTGAAGTTTCACTTGAACCAAGCCCAAGCCAAATTGACTCCATACGACAGGCTTTCACAGTAGTCCAAGAGGGACAACAACTCTTCATGGTTGGCCAAAACCCAAACCAAACACAAACTAGAAGACGGATCAGCCTAAAAAAGCTAGCCCGAATGAGGAGAACCCAAGCACAACCCACTGAATCACAAGAGCTAATTCGAGCAACATCGGGGGTCATTGAAACTTTGAGTAATTTGAATCTTCTAACACATGAACCATCAAACCAACAAACACAAACCCAGACATGTCCAATACAAAATGAAATTATTCCTTTTGAACCCCAAACCCAGATGTCCAATACGGGGGTATGCATGACAGGGGGGATGATAGCTTTATCTGATGAGGGACAATCCATGGCGGCAGCTAATGTTGGGAAGAGCCAAACTGATGAAACGGCGGAGATTGCAGTGGAGCAACCCTGCCGACATAAATGATTTGTATAAGTTGGAACTGCCGGGGTGTCGGGAGACCCCGAGCAGTTCGTGCAATTCGTGACCTATTAAGGCGCAAACATCCCGACTTACTGTTCCTTATTGAAACACGAAAGAGGGACATGTTTATGGAGAGGCTAAAATGGCGACTGGGATTTGGTAATGGTATTTTCGTTAGTGCTGAGGGTACAAAAGGTGGATTGGCTTTGTTTTGGCGGGAAGGTCTGGAGGTTCGGTTGAGCTCCTATTCTCGTTTCCACATTGATGTATGTGTGGAAGAAGAAGGGGTGCCAACATGGAGATTTACTGGTTTTTATGGAGCTCCAGTGGAGGCAGAAAGACGTGAGAGTTGGAATATGTTACGTACATTGTTGCGGCGGCATAATCTTCCATGGTTATGTTGTGGCGACTTTAATGAAATTATGTGGAGACATGAGCAAAGAGGGCGTTGGGACAGGCCGGAGCGACAAATGAGAGAGTTCAGGAGGGTGGTGGACGAATGTGAGTTTAGGGACCTTGGCTTTAGCGGAAGAATCTTTACATGGGCAAATAACAGAGGGGGATCAGCCTATACGGAGGTACGCCTGGATAGAGCTTTGGCAACGGTGGGTTGGATTACAATGTTCCCAAGTGCAGAAGTTGCTCACCTCCCTCACCATATATCAGACCATTGCCCGATTAGAGTGATGACGGGGGTGAATGGTGGAGGAGTTGTGCAATTTGGACGGCCAAAAAAGCATCTCTTTCGCTTTGAGGAGATATGGTCTAGAGATGAGGAATCGGAACAGATAGTGGCAGGAGGATGGACAGGGCCGAGGGGAATTTCTGCATGCCAAAATGTAATGGAGTGTATTAAAAGCACTCGAGTATCCTTGCTAAAATGGCATGGCAGGAAATTTGGGAGTACTAGAAGACAAGCCCAAGAATTGAGGGAGGAAATAGGCCGCCTGCGGAGGCAAGCACCAACGGTACAGAACTTATCCTTGCGACGAGTGGTATGCAATGGACTTGATAGGTTGCTGGAGCAAGAGGAGGTGTTTTGGAAGCAACGATCCAGGGTATTATGGTTAGAGGATGGTGACCGTAACACTGCCTATTTCCACCGAAGCGCAACACAGAGACAAAAGAAGAATTACCTTGTAGGATTACGGAATGATGAGGGTGTGCTGCAGACTACACAAGGTGATATGAACCGAATTGCTGTGGACTACTTTCAAAACCTATTTCAGACTGAAGTGGGGCAGGTACACTTGGAGGAGTTACAATTTTTCCAGCACACTATTAGCGATCAGATGAATATAGCTCTGCAAAGACCTTTTAATGCAACTGAAGTGGAGCGGGCTTTATTCCAAATGAATCCGGGAAAGTCCCCTGGATCTGATGGCATGAATCCACTTTTCTATCAACGTTATTGGACTCAGGTGGGTGGAGATGTGACTGCAGCAGTTCTTGAAGCTCTGAATACGGCTACCTTTCCAGAAAAATTAAACTTTACATATATTGTGCTCATCCCAAAAAAGAAGAAACCGGAGATGATGACGGATGTAAGGCCAATTAGCCTATGTAATGTACTATATCGGATCATTGCAAAGGTAATGGCAAATCGTTTGAAGAGCTGGCTGCCTACAGTGATATCGGAGTGTCAAAGCGCTTTTGTCCCGGGAAGATTAATTACCGATAACATCCTCATTGCTTTTGAATTTCTGCACAAAATAAAGAATACAAAGAAGCAGAAGGAAGGAATGTTTGCACTCAAGGTAGATATGTCGAAGGCCTATGACCGTGTTGAATGGCTTTTTCTAGAAATGATATTGAGGAAAATGGGAATGAATGGCCACTGGATCCAACTTATACTATGGTGTGTTACAACGGTGTCCTACTCGGTATGGGTAAATGAAGAGTACACTGGTTTTTTCAAACCAAAGAGGGGATTGAGGCAAGGTGATCCAATATCACCTTACCTGTTTCTTCTTGTGGGAGAAGGTTTGTCCATGCTATTGGATGAGGCGGAGGATGCAGGGGGCTTTCAAGGGGTGCGGATTTGTAATGGAGCTCCAAGATTAACACATCTCTTATTTGCCGACGACTGCCTCATATTTGCAAAAGCCACAGTGGAGGGGGCTGTGACAATTAGAGACACTTTGAGACGTTTCCAAAAACTTTCAGGTCAGCAGGTAAACTTGGGGAAATCGTCAATTCAATTCAGCCCCAATGTGCCACAGGAGCTGAAGGAGAGTATTATGACTTGTTTGGAGGTGACTGAGGAGAGATGCCAAGAGAGTTATTTGGGATTGCCTCCGGTAATTGGTCGAAAAAAACGAGAGGTATTCCAGAACCTTCGTGAGAGGGTTTGGAAGCGCATACAAGGATGGAGAGGCTCTTTACTTTCATGTGCGGGGAAAGAGGTATTGATTAAAGCCGTTGCCCAAGCGATTCCAACTTATACTATGGGTGTTTTTTATATACCAAAGACTGTGTGTGACGAGCTGAATTCTGTGGTTTCAAATTTCTTTTGGGGACAACATGGGGAGGAAAGACGGATGCATTGGTTGAGTTAGGAGGTGTTATGCAATCGAAAGTGTGAAGGAGGGATGGGGTTTCGAGATTTACACTCTTTCAACCTCGCAATGCTAGCAAAACAAGGCTGGAGAATTTTACAAAATCCCTCAACATTATGCTCCCGAATACTGAAGGCCAAATATTTTCCTAACAATGATTTTTTGCAGGCACAGTTGGGGTCAAACCCATCCTTTACTTGGCGCAGCATTCTAAAAGGTAGGGACCTGCTGATGATGGGCTTGATGAAACGAGTGGGGAATGGAGTTAACACTGTTATTGGATCTGATCCATGGATCCCAACACCTTGGACTTTTAAGCCTATAAGCCCTCTGCCAGAAAATATGCGAACTGCACCTGTTTGTGAATTAATGCTTCAGAATCCTAGGAGATGGGATAAAAGGAAGATTGCAGAGTTGTTTATGCCACATGAAGCTGCAGTGATAAGTGGTCTGCCTTTACCCACGGAAAATAGTCCAGACAGGTGGTGTTGGTTCCCCACGGAAAATGGTATTTTCTCAGTTAAAACTGCATACTTCTTGCATCGTAAATGCCCAATGGTGGAAGAAAATCAAAGGGCTAGTGCATCATCGAGTGAGAACATCTCACGATTCTGGAACAAATTATGGAACCTGCCAATACCAAACAAGGTTAAGCACTTTGGCTGGAAGATGGCTCATGGCATTCTCCCAACAACGAGCAATCTGTGGAGGAGAGGAGTATTGCAGGAGGGTATTTGCCCGATTTGTAGGCGGGAACCAGAAACTGAAGTCCACGCAATTCTCCTTTGTGATAAAGCAAGGGAGACATGGAGGAGTTTTGGATAGCAACGGTCGTGGGAAAGGTTCCAGGCACTGAGGGGGGTGGATTGGATTCAAGCTCTCTTAGCCGAGGAGACGAGGGAAAGAGCTGGAATGATGTTGATGCTGGCATGGGCAATCTGGTACGATCGCAACTGTGAGAGAGTAGGCGATGAGCGAAGAAAACCGGAAGTATCTGTTGATGTTACCCTCTCTTACTGGCAACAATTCAAAGTGGCATTGGAATCTAGGAAAAATCAAAGACCAGGGGGTACGGGTGGGGCGATGAGTTCGGCAAATGATCAGCCTTTTATAAATATTTTTGTGGATGGAGCTATCTTTGAGGAACAACTCTGTGGTGGTGTAGGGGGTGTGCTGCGAAGTAACAATGGGGTTACCTATGCCACTTTCGTAAAAAAGCTGCCTGATGTGCAAGAACCACTGATTGCTGAGGGTATGGCTATGCGGGACGTACTGCTGTTTGCAAAAGACCAGGGCTTGAGCCAACAATGGGTAGCAACTGATTCTCAAATCCTCTGCCAACGTTTCAATCACCCACAAGGCGAGGATTTATCTTATTTTGGTTCACTCATTCACGACCTGCATGAGCTGCGTAGGAGCGGTATTCTAGCTGGTGTAGTGTATATTCCAAGGACCCAAAATATAACTGCACACTTACTGGCCCGATCGGCAAGAAGGATTGATGATGTCCAAATATGGTTTGAGGAGCCACCGCCAAATGCTTCAATGACATCTATGTCTTTCAGGCTTTAATTAGGTGTCTTATGCTGGTGTTTCTTGTTTTTTCAATAAAATGTGAGTAGCTGCTGTATGACATGAGTAGGTATCGGGTATAAAGCCATGGTGCTCACCAATCCCTGTTATGATGCATACTCCCTTTGTAATGCATCTTCTGATGTGTGCTTTGTTTATTGAAATGAAATCGTACTTTACATCAAAAAAAGAAAGATAGAGATTCAGAAAACATAAAACTGAGAGTATTATTTTACGAAATTATTAATCCATAAATATTTATGGATCCAACACTAATCTATAATCTTTTGGATTAGAGTATTCCATATTCCATAAAATGCGTTTCAGGACTAACCGCTTCACTCGGCGTCCACTCACCGGCCCCTCGGTGTCCCCCTATAGTCTCCCATACTAGAAACCCAACCAATAGGTTTCATATTTTGGAGAGTGCTCGCTCTGAGAAGCCACCGGCCGTGCCGACCCCCGACACAACCACACCTACCCCGATGGCGCAGTCCAAACCTAATGCTCCCCCAGTGCCACCCCTTGTCATTGCCCCCCCCACACTACCAACTGTCAAGGAGAACCAAGACCAGCCTGAACCAACCCCTGACCTACCTACACTTCAGGATTTTATAGGAGAAGGGTCTCTCAAGAGGTCCAAAAGTAAGCTTGCTACCCGACTCGCCAAACAGACCACCAAAAAAACCCAACCTCTGAAACTCTCAAAGCTCATATCCAAAGATACCCCGAAGAGACAATCCCTTCAAGATGTTTCTAATGCCAACACCTTCCCACCTAACCCAGATGTTGTCCAATCTTCCACCGGACCTGTCACCTCCCCAGTTCCTCCCACTGCCAATTACCCTGTAGTTTCCAGCAATTTCAACCATCCAGCCCCTCCCCGCTCCCGTAAAAACCAAAATCATACGGTGGTGGTTCTTACAGAAGACGACCATCGTATGGTTTTCTCTCCAGGTGCTTCCAGCTCGAGTATAGCAGTGGACCGGCCGCCGGATACTTTCCATCCTCGCTGACCTATCACAACCTTTGTCTTTGTATCATCAGTCATTATAATGTGATGTTCTGGATTTTTTATGCTTTCCCTGTCCCGATTATCCGGGATGTTGATTCCCTATCATGTTGTTTCTGTATTTCTATTAGCATGTCTCTTGTATAAGATAGAAGTCGATTTGAGCTACCGACTTCTAACCATGTATTCAGTTTACTTATATTTTTAATATACTATCCCGGTTCACACAAAAAAAAGAATGTTAATGATTAAAGGCTCCATATAAAAAATTCAAACGGCTCACCTCACTGTCCCCGGTAATCCACTACTCCAGTCAAATTTGTACACTCTTCCTTCCTCAGTCTGTGTGACTCTGTGATTTCTGTTGCCCAAAAAATCCTCAAAGCTCTATCACTGCAATTAATCAACTAACCGATTCCAACCCAAACCGTACCAGAACGACGAGGCAGCAAGGAAGGAATTCAAAAACATTTACAAAACAGAAAAATCTATAGAGAGGGAAGAAGAAGAAGAAGAAGAAGAAGAAGAAGATGATGACGGTTACCAGATTGGCTCTCATGGCCTCCACCAGATGCCGCCCTCTCTTCTCCGCCTCACGCCACGTGTCTTCCATGCATAGCTCCTCCTCCTCCTCCCGGTCCCCATTCCACTCTCCCTATTGCCAGGTATGCGCGATTCTTCTCTTTGAAAATCCATCTATGCATTTTTTTTTTAAAAAAATTAGTTACTGAATCTATCATTTTCATCGCTATTGGTTACTTTTCTTCTTCTCCTTGCTTCACTTAAGTAATAGTGTAAGTAATACTCCGATCGCAGTCTCCCTGCAATGCTTGCCTTTTCTCAGTGATCGCCGTCTCAACGACGTCGTCTTTGTTACGTTTTCTCCGTTGTGTGGATTCTCATTTCAATCTACATCGCTCTCGTAGGTGTTATCTTAGGCGATCGTTTTGTGTAACTGTCATTTTCCTGTTGGCCGATCGTTATAGTTTACTCTCTTGTGCTGTGTGGCCAAAGTATCGCTCTCTGTGTGTGCTTTTTTTTTTTTTTCTTCTGTTGTTGTTTTTGTTGTGGTGGTGGTGGTGAGAGAGGTTCTTAATTGTTTCTTTGGATTGTCAGATGAGCACGGAAGCTGGGAGTGTCACGAGCCGGCTCAGGAATAAGGGTCTGTTACGTGACCGGGGTCTCATAGGAGGCAAATGGATTGATGCTTATGATGGGAAGACAATTCAGGTCTTGTGTAATACACAATTCCAATTTTGTTATGCCTTTGGAGTTCACTGTCAACCATGTTTAGAGTAAAAGCAAGCTCAGTTTTCACATGTCTCCTTCTGTGCATAATTGTTTCGCTTGTTTTTGGGAAATCGTATCGTGATTCAAACTGTTAGTTTTTCGGTCACAGATGGTT
Source organism: Turnera subulata (assembly GCA_028386065.3). Lineage (NCBI taxonomy): Eukaryota > Viridiplantae > Streptophyta > Magnoliopsida > Malpighiales > Passifloraceae > Turnera > Turnera subulata. The sequence continues at coordinate 71,489 of JAKUCV010002839.1, read as the reverse complement.
GTTTAGTTGTAAATAGTAAAGGAGTGGCAAACATTAGAGCATTAGTCAGAACAGGGCAGTAGGAGTAGAGGATGGCTCGATGCTCGAAACTGTGGTACGTGGTGGTTTACTCTGTTCTTAAAGGGCATCAGAAGATAAAGGAATCAAAAGGAAGAAACCTTGATATTAATACTTAGTTTGCAGTCAGGGTTCCCTTTTCTATCTTGTTTTATATATTCAACCAATTTTCTTTTGCTGATCTAGATATCATGCTTATTACAAGGGTAACATATGCATTTGCAGGTTAACAATCCAGCAACCGGTGAAGTTATAACAGATGTCGCGTGCATGGGTGGGAAAGAAACAAATGATGCTATATCTTCTGCGGCTGATGCATTTAGTTGTATGCTTCAGATTATATCCACCCTCTTCCTGTATACATTCATTGAAATCTTGCATTCTCGTATTCTGCACTAGGCTATTTTGATAAATTGTCTATTGGTCCAGTTTTTTCCTGTGACGTGGAATAAAATGACCTAAAGTTCTTTGGACTTTATAGGGTGAATATGCTTTAACTAATTTCAGAGCTGATAAAGAAGGCCACCAGAAAAAGCTCTGTTATTGATTTTAGCTATCTTCCCCCACTTTGATATGACCACACCTTACTTTTCTAAGTTGTTTTCATATCTTGATTTAATTTCATTTGATGTTTTCTTTGCTAATCATAAATATTTATCATCTTTTATCTGTATAGCTTGGAGCAAGCTCACTGCGGCTGAAAGGAGTCAACGTCTTAGAAAATGGTAGAATAAACTGTTTGCTTTCGTATTGGTCTTCAAATGATCAAATATTTGAAAATAAGAGTGTTATTTGGCAGGAATTAAAGGATGTATTATTTTCCTCAGTTTTCTGTACTTTACTCCATTTGAACTTGTAGGTATGACCTATTGATTTCCAACAAAGAAGAGCTTGGACAATTAATAACCCTAGAACAAGGGAAACCTTTAAAAGAAGCTATTGGTGAGGTATCCCATTTGGCTTTATGCTTTTGAAATTAAAACCTTGAGCTTTAGCCTGTTCCTTGTAGTACTACATTCTGCAGTGCTTGATGCATATATCAAATAACAGGTTAACTACGGAGCCAGTTTTATAGAGTTCTTTGCAGAGGAGGCTAAACGTGTATACGGAGACATAATTCCAGCAACTCTCGGTGATCGTAGGTTGTTTGCCCTAAAGCAGGTGACAATAATTGTTCTATGAACGCTTCTGCAGTTTATCCACTTATGCATTTTAGTCAATTTTTCTTGCTGATAGCTACTCATGGCATCTAAGATGCTTCTTCTTTCCTTGAGACAAGGTTCTTCTACAATGTTATATGCTTTTGCTTCTTAACATTTGACATCAGCTTGCTGATACAGTATAAAACTGATCTTGGCTTTTTGACGAACATTTCTTAACAATATTGACAGCGCGAATGAGATTAGAGGGGGCAGGGCAGCGTAGAGTCAAAGGTGGCTACATATTAGTGATGGTTAGGCAGCACAGACCCAGTGACATAGGGGCTGTATGTCTTATGTCTTGGCTCTTAATGAACATGTCTATGCACTATTTTAAATAAGAAAGTGGTTTAGTGATGCCATGGCTACGTAAATTTCACTTTACAAAATAATGATTTACCAGTGCAAATGATTTTGGTGGCAGAGTTACGGATACCAGTTAATATATATGTATGGTGGGAGGTTGTGGAAATTGTGGTGGCGTAATGCCAATAGCAACACAAATGATGGTGATGGTAACAGTTGACATTGCAATAATGCTGGCAGTTGAAAGGATGGTGCTTTTAGCAGTGATATTGGCAGTTAAAAGAAGGTTTCAGTGGATGGTCTATACCAACTGAGTTTACTGGAATCAAGTTGTCTGGGGCTTGCAGCTATCTATCTTTTGAAGGACTTTGAACTCTACCTATAATCAAAATTGAAATTTAGGAATTTAGCATCCAAACAGTTCTTGATTCCATAAAGAGAATAGTCAGGAAAATCTTCTCTTAATTTCTGTCTGGCCACCTCTCCTAAACAGTTTGCGATAGTATTGGTCTTGTGGAAAAGTGTTTCTTTCTGGCTTTAATGGTTTCTCAATGGTTGTTCACAGTAAATGACCTCCGTTATTGCGATTTTATTCCATGAGTTTCAAAACTTCTTTTTTTGGCAGCCTGTAGGTGTTGTTGGAGCGATCACCCCCTGGAATTTTCCGTTGGCAATGATCACTCGAAAGGTGTTGGATTGTGGAATGATTTAATGATTTAACATAAACATTAGCTGTTAATGGTATCATCACTGACTTCAAGCTTTATAATGATGCGCTGTTATTCTTGTGTAGGCTGGCCCTGCTCTTGCCTCTGGCTGTACAGTGGTTGTAAAACCCTCCGAACTTACACCTCTCACAGCTTTAGCAGCAGCTGAGTTGGCACTTCAAGCTGGAATACCACCGGTAATTCTTAGCATTAATGTCACATATTGTAAGGTCATTATTTTGGGCCTAAAGTGATTGGTCGGTGCTGGCAAAGATTCATCTATGAGTTTTATGTTAGGGATGATGGCCAAATTGCCCATGGATTTGGACAGTTTCATCTGCAGTGCTAAGAAGCAAAATTTGCACAGTTTAGCTCTGAAGCATGCAGTGTTCTTGTCTGACATAATAGCAGTTATTGTCATCATGCGTGTGCTTGTCCTAGTATTGGAAGAAAATAGTTGACTTTTTCTCTGTCCACTTTTAGTGAAATTACATCCTACTGTAAAACTTGACAGTACTATGGTAGAGGAAACAAGTGCAGCTTTTTTCTAGTTTTTGTCTCAATCCATTTTAGTCATGGAAACATGGCTGTTTAGGTTGAAAACTTTTTTTAATATCATTTGTTTATAATGGTGTCATTTCTATGCTTTAGGGTGTTCTGAATGTGGTCATGGGAAATGCCCCTGCTATTGGCGATGCTTTACTCAAAAGTACACAGGTTTAGTACACATATTCCTTTAACCATATGCCATGCGATATTGTAATTTCATTTTTGCAGCGTAATAACTTAGTTCTTTTGTCCATATTCCATAAAATGCGTTTCAGGTCAGAAAGATTACTTTCACAGGCTCTACACCTGTGGGGAAAAAATTGATGGCAGGTGCTGCAGAAACGGTTAAAAGAGTATGCACTGATCATGAGAGAAATAATATCCCAAATGCTGATTTATTAGAAGTTTGAGTAATCCTATTAGCTGACAGTAGCCTCTCTTAATGATTCTAGGTATCGCTGGAACTGGGTGGTAATGCACCTTGCATAGTATTTGATGATGCTGACTTAGATGTAGCAGTAAAAGGATCGGTAAGTCTTAGTCATTGTATTTCTATGCCAATTATTCTGGGATTGCCTACGTTATTTTGTGAATACATTTGTCGTTGAAGTAGACATTCGGTAGCTAATATGGATCCTATTTAACATTGACATCACTTGGTTTCAACATGAGAATTTCATTAGCATCTGTTAAATAATCTTTGTTGGATTATTGATCTGGGCTCTCATTTGGAAACAACTGTCATTGGAGTGCCTGTAATATTTGAGCAAAAGCTTAATTGTCATTTAAGTGCTGCCAGGAACTTATTCAACTATTGACAGCATAAGTTTGGCGCACTTGGAGAACTACATGGAGTCCAATCTGTTACATTAGAATGCATTTTGGTCTGCTACTGCTAATGCACTTATCTTGAGATTGGCCAAGCAGGACTATTTATGGCTTGGTGCTCTTAGTGAATTAGATGATTTGCCTCCTCCTCTTTGCTATGGGGATAGGAAGGCTGGTTCTTGCCTGTGTTGATTCCTGTCTGACATGTTTGCCTAAATACATTGGACCATTAAACTTCAGACAGAAAAAACGAAGAATTCTTCTCTTGTTGCCATTCAGGCTGGTCTTCTTGCTGTTATTACTTTTTCATTTAGAAAACAGAGGTGGATTCTTAACTGCTTAACCATGTTGGAATAGGTACTCAAGTAACTCAACAGCAGACCCTCTCTCTTTTCAAAAATAATTTTCATCAAAATTTTGTCATAGGGACTCCACAGCCCCGATACTCTTATTATTGTGTTCTGGCTGCATATCATTTGACTTTGGTTTAAGTTTTTGCTGCTTAATTAAATTATTTCTTCCTACTCTACTTCCATATCAAATTGGTAGTGAAGCAGCCATACCGCTTCTCTGCTTTCAGTGCTTGTTAAGGAATGGATTATTCCACTTTTAACCCATCGCTTGGTTTACTTTGTGCAAAGCAATTTGTGGCGTAATATATAGCATTGGCTACCTAATAGTTACCTTGCATGGTTGGTATCTGCCTTTTTCTGCAATCTTTATTGAACAGGTAGAAATCTTTGGTTGTCTTTCTAATTAAAGTATGCATTTTGTTGCAGCTTGCAGCGAAGTTCCGCAACACTGGGCAAACATGTGTTTGTGCTAATAGATTGTTGGTACAGGAAGGTAATGATATGAATATTCAATAATAGCAAGTGAAGACTAGGGTAGGGTCCTACTTAATTGTCCTTTTCCAATAGATCCTATTTGTTCTTCAATAATAGCAAGTTAAGCTCTTGCATTAAAAATAATTTTATCAGAAGCTCGTAACCAACTTTAATTCTTGACACAAAAGTCAAGAACTTGTTATGTATTTATGACCGTGTTATGTATGTTTTCTCTTCTCTTCGATGAAAATGTGTGTATATATTTTAACAATTTTGAAAATTTCTTAACATTTTTGATGACTTATCTCTATCTCAATGCATTGAGGGTTCCTATTCAAATTATAAATCTTGTTTATTCTCATATTCTTTATTAATATGCATTTGACAGTTTGCACAGGCCAAATCCACTGACTGAGAACTAATTCTTCAAAACAGCCAGTCATTTTGATGAATTAAGTAGTTGTGGCTATTGGGCTTTCTAAATAAAAAAAAATTAAAATTTATTATTTTGAAAGTTTCAATTCGTCTCTCTAATGAAGAATGATTTAGCTGTTGGAATTTCAATCTACAGTCTAGGGTCGAATTCCAATGTTTTACTGGGGCAGGGATCAAAGTGAACTTCTAAATGTTTCAGCAATCATTTTGCAACCTTTTTATTTAACAGAGTTTTGTTCTTTTAAATATTTTTTTGAACCATGCACCATAACACTTGAATCTAACGAGTTTCAACCCGACTCTTCCAGACCAGAAACAACCTAATAGTCGAACTGTATAGTTTGGACTTTAAAGTTATAAATTTCTTCTATCTATTGCTAAATAGCATCTTCCCCTTTAAATTCCTGTTTCATTCAGTTCATGTACTGTGCACTTCTTTGTAGGTATTTATGACAAATTTGCAGAAGCTTTTTCAAAAGCTGTTCAAAGTCTGCAAGTTGGGGATGGCTTCACTGATGGTGTAGTGCAGGTAGGTTTTTCTGCATTTCATGCCACTGTTACTATAAGTAGCTTTTAGATGTGAAGACCTGGTCATACATGATCTTCTGATCAGCTATGGAGTATGATGCTGTATTGACTGCTATGCTGAATAATTAATTAGTTGTCATCTTTATCATATGATTTGACCCAGAAAGATATTGTTTTATTTTTTACGTATATAATATATATTGCTCTTGTCATAATATCTGGGAAGTGTTTTCATCACTGCTATTGATCTTTGTTCTTCACAGGGTCCATTAATTAATGAAGCTGCAGTTCAAAAGGTTAGTTGCCATGATTCATCAATTGTTGTTCATGTTAATCCAAATCTTTTACTAATTTTCTTTTTCCTTTTGCTACCTATCATTCTTTTGTAACAGGTTGAAACTTTTGTTCAAGATGCCATCTCTAAGGTTTGTTTTCATTTTTCTCTGCAGTACACATTTTCTTCTGAGAAGTGCTATCCAGGTGCCTTGGATTATATGTTCCATATCCAATTTGATATATCCCTTAGCATTATTCACCAATTTTAAGAAATATCATCTAAATTGTCTTTTCCCAGTAACGCTTTGACTTCTTAGTGGATTGGAGTTATGATTTATGTGAATTGTGAAGTACAACCATGGATCACAGGATAATTATCGTACAGAATAGATCTGCAACATGTAGTACATGTATTCTTCCAAAGTGCAATTTGGCTATGCATGACAAATTATTTTCGAGAGCATGACAAAAACTTTCTAGGATTTCATATGCGTATAACTTTGAAACTATAGCGAACATGGTTATGGTAAATGAACAAAAGAAAAGTAATAAAGAATATTTCCGAGATTGTACTATCCACACTTTTATCAAGTGATTAACGGATGTATTTTACAGTGAAAAATGTATTTCGGGTATGATCTTACATTTGGGTGAAAACAAATTCCACTTGCTTCTGTTCACCCCTCTTGCTGTTAGATACCTTTTAAATTTTGTTGTGATTCTTGATTTATTGTCACAGTTTAGGAATTGCATTCACCAAATATATATCTCTTGCAAGTATTCTGTCATATCCATTTCTGACTCCATAACAATTTTTCATTTGAAGGGAGCAAAAGTCCTTCTTGGAGGGAAAAGACATAGCCTTGGACTCACTTTCTATGAGCCAACAATAATTACTGATGTCAAAAGTGAGATGCTTTTAGCCAGGTAAGTAAAATGAACAGTGTTGTAGTGATGCTTCTATATTTACATGGTTTGTTCCCTTCACTGTCTCCATGGGAGGGGGCGCTGGAAGTTGGGGTGGGAGGGACAAAATGTGACAAGTGCATACATACCCTGTTGCTGGACTTAGATCTGCAGTAAATAACCCACTAATTTGAAGCACCTTTTTTTATATATATAAACGTAATGCGAAGCACTTTGTATAGCTGTACCAGTGCCATTTATGGTTCCGTCTCATGTTTTGGAGATCCTCCATGTGCAATTGTTAAATTATGCTTGGCTTAACTTAGTGTCAAATGGTCTACTGCTCTAAAAAATGGGGCTAATGATGTATTTTCTTGTTATATTTATTACCTCTTCCCAGGATGATACCTCATGCTTCACTTTTTCAGTCCCACGTACTTTACCCAGACTACTAATTGTTCTCATTGTGATCCAACAAGTCCTAAATGATTTTCCTAACCATGGGCATGGGGCAAAAATATATGCATAACGTGACACGCAGGTTTTTCGTCGTGTAGACCATTTGTGTGCTTAGAGTAGAGATTATACCCATAACAATAACCAGCACCAAAAGAAATTGAAAATAATGAAACTTCACCAACAAGGTTGTTGACTTCCAAACCTAGCACATCTATTCTTGGAATGACTTGTGGATTTCTCGACCTACTTTTGCATTACCTAGGATGGGCTAGGTTTAAGGTGCGACGCTAGTACACTTATTGGCATTTCTCTTGGTAGCATAAGTATCATAAGGCTTTAATTTTGCCATGTTTCTTGGTTATGTGTGTTATTGTGGATATCTTTCTGTTAGTGAAACAGCCATTGATATACTGTTGCTCCATAACACCTCTGTGCTGTTTCAAGTAATAAGTGCTTAATTGTTTTCTGTGAATTATGGAATGTGTTCTATATCTTATCACAGAGAAGAAGCATTCGGACCAGTGGCACCTATACTGAAGTTCAAAACTGAAGATGAAGCTATACGCATTGCCAATGACACCAATGCAGGTCCTATTATCAGCATTCTGTGACCTAAAAGAAAATCTTGTGTTATTTGTCCTATAGATGCATTTCTTCTATTTGTGCTAGTAATTGCATTTAAGTTTAGCATGGCAGATTATAATTGACACCTATCTTCGCATCCAGTATCATGGTTTATGAGATTCTTTGTATTCCATCATGAAGACGACTGAAATTTGCTAATTGGAATTATTACCAGGTTAGCTCTTACATTTTTATCCCAACAATGCAGGGTTGGCTGCCTATGTTTTCACTAACAATATTCAACGTTCATGGCGTGTTGCTGAGGCTCTTGAATATGGACTTGTTGGAGTGAATGAAGGGCTTATTTCGACAGAGGTGACATCTGATCTACATTCGCCAATAGATTAAAATAGAAAGATTCTGTAAATTGGATAGTCGTAATTTTTTCAAGTATACAGGTGGCTCCATTTGGAGGAGTTAAGCAGTCTGGTCTTGGTCGGGAAGGCTCCAAGTATGGGATGGATGAATACGTTGAAGTAAGCACCACCTCCTATCTTTTTTTTTCTTCAAAAATATTGTGATCATTTCAATCTCCTGTTTAGATGACATTGCAAATGCTTGATAAAGTTGCTTGTTTTAATGTTCTAAGCATTGCTAGTGCTTGTTAAAGTTGCTTGTTTTAGTGCCAAATGCTGCAAATATGTTTTCTTATTCTGAAACACTAGCTTGTATGTGCTCAAATATGTGCATCGTAAAGGATGATGGATATATGTTGTGTTTGGAACCATAGTTTACCAGTAATTGGATGCCAAATCTTTTGGTTTGACTGCATATCTTACAATGGAGTAATTTGGCCCTTTTTACCTTGCAGCTCAAGTACGTTTGCTTAGGTGATATGAACAGGAAGTGAAGTCCAACTTTTGAAAGTGGATCAAAGCTTGGTATTCCATTGGGCGCAATCTTTTTTATCTTCGTATGTTGGTGTTCAAACTTTTGAAAGTGGATCAAATCTTGGTGCTCCATTTGGCGCAGTCCTTTTTATCTCTATATGTTGTTGGTGGTCAATGCGGCTTATGATGTTGAGGTAGTTGGGTTGGGTAAGAGCGAGCAATCTCATGTATATAATGGGTACAGGAAAACCAACAGATAGATATTTGCAGGTCTCTGTAATGCATGCATTTTAATAAGTGCGAACCCACACTATTTATCTGATGCACTTTCTGAACCAAGAAATGTATGTTTTATTGAGAGATGTTACGTTTGAATACAATATAGTTATATAGATAGATACCACTTATTGCCCAAGCGTCGAACCAATGGAGTGAACATTGATGTTATTGGGTTGCTTTTACCATTCGATCTGCTACGAGGCACTAGGACATGTTGTTCAAACACCAGCCCAGATACCATCACCATTAGTAACGATTTCAAGTTGGGTTGGGCTACTTCTTAAGCATTCGTATTTAGGCCGTAATTACCGAAGCTGGGAATTTGATCCTGGGGTGTCGCAGTTGTTTTTTTTTTTTTAACAAAAATTTTTTTGGGTATAGGAATATTGAACTGACAATTCCATCAACTGGGCGATTACAAGCCGAGATGTAAAAGGAGGGGGGAGGCTTCTAAAGTAATCAAATACAACATAAAGATGGGTCCCTCAAGTTCACCTTCAAAGGAATATATTCATTTTGGAGAATATATTCATCATAAAGATGCTTGAAATTCAAGCTAACATACCCTTGATACTAAGCCAAATCTTCTTTTCCACTTGAACACCGGCTTCAAACATAACACACTAAAAGTTAAACCATAACTTTGCTTGATTATATTATAAAGGCACGGCTAATAGTGATCAAGCTACAGTAGTCCCAAAAGGAATCTTCCAAGTGTCATTGAAACGCCACTCCTTTTCATTTATTTTATGTATATGGATGCAGAATTGCAGAAATAAAAAAATAATTATGTATTTTATTCCTTGTGTAGTGGGATTTATATACGTAGAAAATAACAATATATATATTTTTGCTAGATTTTCGAGTATGGAGATGAAAGGTAAATCAATGATTGGCATGGATGGCCTGATCGATGGGTTAATCTTAACTTGCAGCTAGATTCAGGTTCATGGAGTCTTAAATGGGGAGTGGAATCTTCCTTTGATTGTCAAAGACGAAAGCATATATTCCCCTAATTTGGATGTGGGTAAATAGAATGTATTTGTCTTTATATTTTCTGTGATCAATCACAGCCGTGCATGGGGCTTCTTATCCTCTAGGATAGAAACACATCAGAATTGTTGCTCAAATTAATATTAACATCAACATTCAACAGTACTAGTCATGAGGTCAAGAACAATATTCTTATACATTAATTAATCCTTATTTGAAATGTGGTTAGGTTTGGATCCAAATTAGCCATGACAATATGTGTGGACTAATATCCACCAAGAAATTGTAGTTTTAAAGTGTATATATTCCCTCGCAACTTTTTCTACTGAGTGTGGGACCGATGGTGATTTGTTGGGTTTGACCCTATTGCGGTATTTTTGTTTGATTCAGTTTGGATGGGAGCACAAATGCAAGGGAGGACAAGCTTCAATTCCACAAAAGTGAGAAGAAGTTGAGCCCCAAGAAGCTTTTTATATAACACAAGAAGAGAGGTCCCTCAATCCTATCATCATCAAAAGCACTGCGCGCTCAAAACTGTGGCTTTATGTTTTGATGTTCACCTCCACATAACACCAATAACAGACCCCAAAAGGAGGTTCCATCATATTTCTTCTCCAGTGCTTTCTCATCTATATATAGTGAAAGCCATGTTTTACATTAACCAAAAAGAAAAAAGAAGCCCATGTTTTTACTGGTCTACCCTCTGTCCTGATCAGTGCGTGATGGATAAATTTCTTGCCTTTTCTTATGGTGGATCATCATAAAGCTCATTAATTTATTGCACTACATAATTAAATTGATGAGCTCACTAAGTTGAATTTATCAGTGGACGTGTTTTTTCACAAGAATGATGAGATTTTTTTTTCCTAAAAAAAGTAATGACGAAAAAAAGAAAGGTAATGATGATCTGTTCTTTTCCTCCCTATGTTTTGTGTAAAAAGCGTAAAAGCTTTCGTTTCTCTCTGACAAGCGAGGGCATAATATTAACCCATTTACTCTAATTGGCCATAACATGGGCAATTTTTTTTTAGTTTTTTTAATTGTAAAACAGGGTATATGGGCTCTATATTCTTGTAAGCATTTTCAGTAAACACAGAAAAGAGTAAATTCATGAATCTGCAAGTAGCTAGCCTTCTGTTAAAAATTAATCTTCTTATAATTTCCTTTCAGGGTACAGCTTCTTATTGAATACTCACTTGAAAATTCTCTGTTAGGGACAGCTCATTCTCAATATTATTCATTTCTTCTTTGAAAACGAGCTTGATTATTTCATATACATTTTTTAGTGATAATAAATCCAAATTTGAACTTTTAAGAATTTTCTGAATTACTTCATGTTGAACAATCATTAATTGGGTCCGTTCGGGTAGAAGAAATCAAAGCCTAGTCTGATAACAATCATTATAGTGTCGATAAACCAGATATCAAGTTATTTGGATGTCTTAATCATGGAAAGTATCATGAAAACCTTTTTGTTGGCAATGACACAAATTAAAGCATGTCTTTGTGTTCTTAAGCATATCATAGCCAAGAGACTTATTGGTTCATAATAAGCTAAAAAGAGGATCGTACTACGAAACAGAAGGAAATGATGAATATGACCCCATGCACATAATGTCCTGTAAGATCTAGGTTTACATAAAAGAGAGCATGGTTCCACTAAAGATCAATAAAGCGCAAACACATACTGTCCATCATGATTGCATAAGGGGCCAAGCCTCATTCATATATATCTTAATGCAAAAAAGAGCTTCACATGGTAGAAGAAGAATAATCACTACAAAAGATGTACTCTTCTTTTGGGGATAACAAAAGGTTCTCTACTCTCTGCCATTACAGATACATACATACTATAGATATTATATATAAAAGATTGCATATCTCACTCTCTATATCTCTTTATAGACGAAATGACCAAACAGAGATATATACTACATTTTTCTTTCAAAAAGAGACATATAATAATACAATTTTTTTTTTTATAATTTGGCTGGTGTGTATATGGTGGTGTAGACTGTAGATTGTTACAGTTATATGAGTGAGTGAGGAGGGTATCTTTTGGGAAAGGAAGGGCTTCACATTAGGATAGGTGCCCTTTAATTTTTGTTTTTATATATTATGTTATTATTATAATACGTTTTCTTTTAGGCAGGAGCTAACTTGTCCCCTGTGCTTTCTACACTTGAGAGAGGGAGAGATAGATATAGAGAGAGGGAGGGGGATATCAAATTAAATCCCAGCCCCCCCGTCCTCTTCCTCAAAAACGCACCCTATTCTTTCCTATTTGCATCGCATTTGTTCTTGAATCTCTTTGTATTCCCAGAGTCTGCTTAGAGAGAGAGAGAAAGAAAGGGTGTGAGAGAATGTTCCATACCAAGAAACCCTCTACTATGAATTCCCATGATAGACCCATGTGTGTTCAAGGCGATTCTGGCCTTGTCCTCACTACTGACCCTAAGCCTCGTCTTCGTTGGACTGTTGAGCTCCATGAGCGCTTTGTCGATGCTGTTACTCAGCTTGGCGGCCCTGATAGTACTAAATCTCTCTCTATACTTCTCCTTCTTTATTCTTATTCCTTTGTAGAGAGAGATACATATTTCACCTCTAGCTAGCTAGATGTAGTGATTACTACAGCTTAATTCTTCCAGTTTTCTTATTCATTTGTAATTAGTGCATATATTTGTAGCCTTAGTTCTATTGCTGCAGCTGCTGATTGTTGTGTTTGTGCAATAACTATTTTGCAGAGGCCACGCCCAAGACCATCATGAGGGTTATGGGTGTGAAGGGTCTTACCCTTTACCACCTCAAAAGCCATCTTCAGGTTTGAATAGAACAATCTTTCATCCTCCTTTTGCTTTTCGTCTAAAGCTTTTGTGACACTTCATAATTCCGGGTTGGCTGGATCTTTCATCTTTTTTTTTTTTTTTTAATCTTTAATCTGTTTGTTCTTTTGTTTTTCATAATATATTTCTTCTGCTTGGTTTAGAAATTCAGACTTGGAAAGCAACCTCACAAAGAATTCAATGATCACTCCATTAAAGATGGTAGGAGAAAGTTACCTCTTCTTGCTGTAGCTAGGGTTTCTTTCTTTCTTTGTTAATTATGATGTGGTTCTTTTCATGCATGATCATGCTCTCATCTGTTAAACCTTTTTTTCCATTTCTATTGGCAGCTTCGGGATTAGATCTTCAACGAACTGCAGCTTCTTCATCTGGCATGATGGGACGCAGCATGAACGAGTAAGTTTTTTTCTTAAAAAAATCTTCTTGGTTAACAAAACAAGCAGTTGATAAATTCTTTTAAAAATAACAATATATACCAATAACAAAATCCCCTAAACTTCTCTAATTTTTCATTCTTCACGGAATATATGTGTGAAACTGTATATATAACAGTAACTCACACATGATTGATGCTATTAGGATGCAAATGGAGGTGCAGAGAAGACTGCATGAGCAATTGGAGGTAAAGCACAAAAAGTTTTCTCTTTTCTTTTTTTTTTTTCTGGTCATTCATAATTCCAGAAATTTCTTCCTTATTATGGTAAAGATTTCTTGGGATCTAGCAAAAGGACAAGCCTTTCGCGAGCTTTCATGTGGATAATTCTCGAACTATGCATGGCAGGTTCAAAGGCACCTTCAGTTAAGGACTGAAGCTCAGGGCAAGTACATACAAAGCCTGTTGGAGAAAGCCTGTCAAACTCTTGCAGGTGAAAATTTGGCTTCTGGAAGCTATAAGGGCATAGGAAATCAAGGAGTTCCTGATCTGGGTGCAATGAAAGAATTTGGCCCTCTAAATTTTCCACAATTTCAAGACCTTAACATATATGGAGGTGATCAACTAGATCTCCAGCCCACCATAGATAGGCCATCACTTGATGTATTCCTGTCAAACCACGACAACATTTGTTTGGAAAAGAAGAGACCCAACCCTTACAGCGGTAGCGGCAAGAGCCCCTTGATTTGGTCTGATGATCCAAGGCTGCAAGACTTAGGGCCAGCACAAGCATGCCTTGGACCTCAAGATAATCCATTCAAAGGTGAGCAGATGCATCAGATTTCACCGACGTCAATGGATAGGGGCCCTGATTTGGATTCCATATCAGACATTTACGAGACCAAGCCTGTACTTCAGGGAGATGCCTTGGATGACAAGAAATTTGAATCTTCAGCCAAGCTTGAAAGGCCATCACCAAGAAGAGCACCTCTTCCAACAGAGAGGATGAGCCCCATGATCAATGCTGGTGGGATGCCACAAGGTAGAAGCTCACCATTTGGATGAAGCCAATCTGCAGCTTTTTATACATTAATTCTACCCGGTTAAGTGCATGATCAATTTTTATCAAATATGGAAAAAAATACATGATCAATATTTGGCTAAATATTGATCAGTAGTGAGTCTATGATCTCTCCTGTTTTTGATCTTGAAATTAAAGTTAGCAATTTGTTAGATTAGGCTATGACATAATGCCAAGCTTGGCAAAATCATCCAGTTAGAGAGTACTACCGTTGTTACTATAAGCTATGACTAGAGCGGTTGTGATCTTTTTCGATCTTGCTGTCCTTGTATCTAATTGATACTTATATTAATCTCACACATTAATTAGTTTCCTATACTTTGGATATGGTAAAATGTTAGTTTGTATATGTCTTATCAAAAAAAAAAAAAATTGTTAGTTTGTATATTACCACTTGCCAATGCAAACAAGAACGGTAAGCTACACGTTTTGCGACGCCAGGGAAATACAATATGTGCTTATTTCTTTTTCTTATAACAACCTTTTAGAAACATGGATGTCTGCCAGTGATAGTGGAGTGAATTTGTTTAATCAACGATGTAATCTGGCCCTCTTCTAAAGTTGTCCTTAATATTATCATAATTAATTTAATTTCAAAGTAAAATATGTAGTGGATCGATAATATAATATTGTTACCATTTTGTTAATTAAAGAAAGTAATAAATATGTGGAATATTAGATGCATCTTTTGTTAAACTTAATCAAACTATGCATCAATAAATATATGGAGGAGACAACTTGGGATCTTCTATTTCTCTTTTTTATAGACTCTGTATTTCGTAAATCCCTCACAAAATGTCTAAGGCTCAATCCATGTAAGTGCAGGCAACAAAATCTCGTAGCTAGCTAATTGGTGAATCTAAAGCCAATATGATTGCAAAGGATAAAAAATAACTGAGCGTTTTTTTTTCCCCCAATGTATAGTACCTTTACTTATGAAAAATTTCGATCCATGCGCTTGCTTTGTTATTATTACAAGAACAAGAATCTCTTTCTAACCGCTTCCTTTAAGTTAGTTGCTCAAAGTTAGTTAGTTAGCTGATCATTAGTTAGAGAGTACTACAGACAAAAAAAATTAGGGGAAATAAACATAGAGTAGAGAAAAATATCCCCAACTATCCCCATCAATGGACATAGTTTAGGGTTTGGATCAGGAAACACACAGAAATATATACTCACTGACAGTTAGCACACATGCAACAATAAAGTAAGAAAAATGTGCTTGGAATGGAGAGAGATAGATCATGAAGAGAAGCTCTTTTTCCTTGAAGAAGAATCATTTCCTTCAAGAGAAGTCGACAGGGAGTATCTATCTTTCATGCAAGGCCCTTTATCCTTCTTTACTCGTACTACTCGTTCCAAGCGTAACATATATTCATCATAGCATGAGGACAAACAGAATTGAGGCATACCGTTAATTTCTCTTTCTCTTCTTTTCTTCCCCCTGTTCACCAAATATACATCTCCTAGGTAAAAGGTTAGTAGAAAGTGTAAAATTACCCTTAATTCTTCAAGCAACAATAATTTTTTTTGCATTCTTGCTTCAGAAGTCATTTAGTTTAGTTTTTAAATGTATAAATTGTCTCATGTTGTCTATTCATATTTCTTCGTTCAAGCCCGTTCAAAGCATATATATTTTCCTACTCTAAAATAATTACAACATGAAGCTGGGCCAAAAACCGGAAAGGAAGCCATATAAAAATATTCCAGGATGTGACTTGGCAAGAGGACGACCGTCATATTAGACAGTGTATCAATTAGAAAACCAATATTAATTATAATTAAAGCCACATCTGCAGATCAAATTGCATGCACAAATTAATTAGAATGTTCAAAACACGAAACTTCAAACAGTAAAGACTATGGAGGAGGCAAATCAATGTAAGAATTAAGCTTCTCTTGATCAATGGAAAAACACATGTTTTCAACGAAAAAGAAAAATTAAAACACATGTCAAAAACAATCTCTGGACTATTTCTTTCTGTTCTGCGCCCCGCTAATCTCAGATTAGATCCATCCATGAATTAACAGCAGACCTTTGTCGTGGAGAGAAAAGATGGTGGTGGTGGTGCCAACTTACCTTTATTGGTTGCAGAGAAAAAAAAAAATTGGCCACTGCAAGTTGTCAAGAAAGCTCCCTCTCCCCCTCACAGACACAAAGGGAAAGAGCAAAAGCTAATAAAGCCTAAAGGAGAGGAAGAATGCAACGCACTTCCACGAGTGCACACATCGAGGAAGCTTCTATCTTTATATGCACAAAGTTAAGTGTCTACCCTCAAAAGCTGATTCAAGCTTTGGTCTTATTTATATACTTCCTCGATTAACAATTACTACATGCATATATATATATAGTACAGCCAATACGTGCAACAACAATGTCATGATGATGAGTGACCAAGCTTTGCTTTCAATTTTTTTTTTTATAAAGACCGATGCCCAGTTTTCGAGGCAAATCAAATCATTTGTGTATTAATGTAGGGGGGGTATCTTGCTTCTAATACAGGGTATCTTGGATTCCGTTGTTGGACAGTCAAGTCTAATTCTTTGATCTCTCACTCTAAATACAGTAAGTGCAGTTGTCCCTGAGGTTTCTTTTCTTTCCTATCTTTCTCTTTGTGCTTTTAGGTTGTCTGTTACGTGTCAATCGGTTAAATTGGATGAAATTTTAATTAATCAGCTTGTTTTAGGACCAGAGGTTTCTTTTCCTACCCAGTCAATTTTATGGCCTTTCCCTAATCACCACCACTTGGTAGAAAATTTGGATTATATATACACTTATTAATCTGAAAGTCAGATGCAGTAATAAAAACCAGACAAGAGCAGAAATCAGCTCATCAAATAAGCTGCATTTATATGCATAATACACTAAATTAATTGACATAACTCGATATATATACTCAGCGCATCATTTGACACTTCTTCACCCAAAACAAATTTTATTTTATTGATGAAAGATTAAGCACAATACAAAATTTCATATGATATAACTTGAAGATATAGATTTTATCTGGGCTTTGGATTTCCTCTCTATAAAGTATAAACAATCCATGGGCAAAAGTTTCAGCCTTAACGCCGAGATGATTTTCACAAAGTCTCAAAAGAGAAAAAAGAAATGAAACTTATAGCTAGACTTTAAAAATAATAAATCGATTGCACATGATTTTGTGGTCCATCCATCTGTGTAAAAAAGTAGTGCACAAATATATATGGGCTCGGCTGTTCAAAAAATATATATGGGCTCGGCCTCTTGGGAAGGTAAGCAAGTATGGGCTCCGCCCAAGTGGAAACCAACCCTTAACTAGCTGGCAGCTTCAAACTTTGAACCGCGAAAATATGAAGGGTTAACGGGCCTCTTTATCGATCCGTTTGGTCCCAAAATGGGTCAAAACCCAGTACATATATACCAGGGTCAGTAGACAACTTTAAGAGCCGATCCATGAACACTTTTGTCAAAATCCAAATCTGTAAATCAGCCTTAGAAAATGAAAAGGCACGTTTTTTCCTTTTTTCCTGACAAGGGAAGGAAAGAAATTTTGTTACCTCTTCAAGTTTGGGGCAGTCAAATTTTGTTAAGGCCTTAAAAGGGAAGCAATCAATCACTTTCCTCCTTTTAACGGGAAAAAAAATGCAGGTGCTGGTAGTGATCTATTCTATCTATCTATTAGTCCTCATAAAGGAGATGTCTCAACTATCAGGTGGGAAAAATAATGTTTCTTCAAAATGATTGTCTGATGAATGATCTGGAGGAAAACAGCGTTTTGTGACCAATGGAATAGATGGCTTTGCCAGTGAATATAAGTGGTTGTTCTAATTGATAGTTCACTTGGCTCTCAACTAATTTGATATCCAATATCAGCTTTTTTTATGCTAACTGCTCAACATTGCTGGAGAAGGCGCATCTTCCAGTTGCTGGTTTCTTTCAAGACATTATTGATTTTGGAAATAGATGATAGTGAGAGTCTATCAATATAATGGTAACAAGTCAATTTGATAAAAGAAAAAAAAAAAACTTGCACTGGTTAATGGTCATTTCATTCCAGGATTCCAAATTAACCCACTACTAGTATATATTCTTTTCTTTATATATACATTACACTCAGAGAATTAAATAAACCAAAAAGCCCACCAATATTGAGAGATTAGAACAAAGAAACCAAAAAAAACAAAAGAGTTGATGTCAGTTTTAAATTACTTATAAAGAAGCGTCAAAGATATCAGCTGGAGGGATGAAAGAATCCATGGAAAGCCCCGGGACATTAAACACAACATCATCAATACTCCAGGTCTCTTCCATTCTAGTCCTGCTGTGCTGCACCGACACCTCCTCGAATCTGAACACCGTAGCAATCGACCTGCCGTGGTGTGCAATCAACACCCCATCCACATCCCTGTAGTCCCCAATGCTGCTCCCTATCGTGGTCTCCCAGTAGATAACATCATTCTCAGGGGTCTGCACCCTGGTTAGATGGGAGTCCTCTAGGTAGATCAGTAGGCCACTCTTTTGGCAAAAATAGCCATACAACACATGCCTAAGCACTTCTGCTGGTCCCTCACTTCTTTCCACTACAGCTTCACGATCTGCAGCCACTTTTAATACAAAGCAATCGTCCTCACCAATTCTTTTCTCTCCTAGACATTGTGCTTTGGCAAATAAGCTGGCGGTACTCTTTGGATCTAGACCCTGAAATTAATAACATCATTAATTAGATTTCGAAATGCTTGTTATTCTTGCTATAAAAAGTCACAAATTAAACAGAGGAAAGGAAAAAGAAAAAGAGGAGAAGTAAAGCAGGGGCCCATGAATAATGTAAATGAACCATATATTGTACATATCCACCACACTAAAGTTAGAAAAAGGGAAAGTTAAAGTGAGGAAACACTGGGTGGCAACGAACGATCAAAGATGACGCCAAAAGGAAAATCACGTGCCAACCATAGCTCAGTGACAGTGAAGGTGAGTGTTCAACAAAATTAAAGCAGGTTGTCTGGTAAAGCATGAGACAGTTTCTCCATCATTGTCAGGTATAATGCCTATCTGATTAGATATCCTCTATATTCCTTGTCTTTGTTGGGCTGAAACTACATTTGAATTGATAGACTTGAACCCCTCTCTCAGATTCACAAAGAAAGAAAGAGTCTCCTGTTAGATTCCTTAGTTTTCAAGAAAATCAGGCGGCTAAAGTACATTGGCTAATTATTACTGGCATAAAAGTTACTCCCTCCATTCCATATTAATTGTGGTTCTAAGAATTATGTTTTGTTTTAAATTAATTGACGCATTGATTTATCTAATGCATCTCAGATTTTTTTTTTTCCCATTTATCCCTAGTGATAGGACCTAGAAATGTTTATAGTATTAAAAAAAATTAATAAAAAAATTAATTTAGTCTATTTATCATAATTTTTATTACAATCAAAGTTAACATAATTGCAGCCCAAGAAGCAATTCATACTATGCAGGGGCGGCAACAAGGCAAGCAGTTTATGGCAATAAAAGTGGATCTTGAGAAGGCATATGACAGAATTAGTTGGCCATTCCTTGCGGACTCACTCCGGTTAGCGAATTTCCCTGAATCTTTGTCCACTCTACTTATGCACTGTGTCTCTTCAGCTACTATGCAAGTCTTATGGAATGGTGCAAAATCCTCCCAATTCTCTCCCTCCAGAGGGGTCCGACAAGGTGACCCGCTCTCCCCCTATCTTTTTGTTATTTGCATGGAGAGGCTCTCCCTTCTCATTCAGCAGGAGGTAACGAATGGAAACTGGAAACCTCTCACCTTCGGTGAGGATGGCCCGGGTTTATCTCATTTAATTTTTGCCGATGATCTATTACTCTTCGGGGAAGCAACAGAGAGGCAAATGACAACTATGACCAGGTGCTTGCAGAATTTTTGTGATGCCTCAGGCCAAAGAGTAAGCTCAGCCAAGACCCGAATCTTCTTTTCTAAAGGAGTGGAGGCGGGCACATGCCGCAATTTGGCCAAGATGGGTGGTTTCTCCTTAACATACAATCTGGGTAAATACCTGGGACTACCCTTGATTCATTCTCGAGTCACTAAGTCGACCTACGGGGAGATTGTTGATAAAGTCAGATCCAAACTAACTTCTTGGAAGGCAGACAACCTCTCTTTGGCTGGTAGGATAACATTATGTAAATCGGTTTTGGCTGCCATACCGATATATGCTATGCAGTCCACGAAGCTACCTGTTGGCGTGTGTAAGGAAATTGAGAGATGTTGTAGGGATTTCATCTGGGGTAGCTGTGCGGAAAAAAGAAAAATTCACTTGTTGGCTTGGGACTCCCTATGCTGCCCTTTGAAGGAGGGGGGTTTAGGCCTACGAAAACTGGAGACTGTGAATGATGTTTTCTTGATGAAGTTGGCCTGGGGATTGATTAACCAACCTCAGAGCCTGTGGGCACAAATTCTCACGGCGAAGTATGTCATTAAGCAAGGGGAGGACTGGTTTCTTAAGAACTATGGAAGAAAATCTCATTTGTGGCGAGGCATTGAACGTGTGTGGGGACAAGTCTTGTTTGGACTGCAGTGGGTGATTGGAAATGGATACTCCGTAAAATTTTGGATTGACAGTTGGCTTGACGGGGAACTCTCACTACTCAATCACGCAACACAGCTGTTGGATAGTGCCCATCTAAATAAGAAAGTGTATGAGTATGTCAATGCGAATGGCGAATGGGATTGGCCTCTGCTGCAATCCTTCCTTCCCGAAGATATTATCCTGAAGATCCGGGCGTGTGCCCCACCCCATCCGGATGCAGGCCTGGACACCATGATTTGGCGCATGTCTAGCTCTGGTAATTTCTCTGTTGCCTCTGCTTATCATACTTTATTTGAGAATCATGTTGTAAATCACAATGACATATGGAGGCTAATATGGGATTGGACCGGACCACAAAGAATTAGATCCTTTCTCTGGTTAATGACCCACAATAAGTTGTTGACGAATAGTGAGAGATGTAGAAGACACTTAACGGATAATTCTAGCTGCGATGTATGCCACCAAACTGAGACCACTTTACACGTGGTCAGGGATTGCATAAAAGCTAGAATGATCTGGAATTGCCTCCTTGATGCTCCTTCTATGCAAATGTTTTATTCTGGGGACTTGGGTTGTTGGATCAATCTTAATCTATGCAGGGGGTCTACAAATGGAAGGACTAGTGAATGGACACTCTTATTTGGAGTGACTTGTTGGTTACTTTGGCGTGCCCGAAATGATAGATGGGCACATAATGACCCTGCACTCTCCTTACAGGTTCAGTCGGTATTCTCCTATTGAAATTAACCATGCACTGTCTCTTAAGGATGCTTTGAAGGGGCTGAGTGAAAAAGTGGAGGCACCGGTGCATTGGAGAAGGCCGAGCCGAGGAAGAGTGAAGCTTAATACTGATGGTGCTTCTAAGGGGAACCCGGGTTTGGCAGGCGCTGGTGGTTTGTTAAGAGATGATAATGGGCGATTCTTGGGAGGCTTCATAAGGAGTTTGGGGACTTGTTCAGCCTTGACAGCTGAGTTATGGGCAGTGAAGATCGGATTGGATATGGCATGGGAGATGGGTTATTCCCATTTGGACCTAGAAGTTGATTCCAAGGCGGTGCAACACCTTCTCCTGGGTTCCGAACCCCCGAGAAATGGTAATCCTGCCCTGATTCGCAGGATCCATTCTCTCCTCAGTAAGACATGGAATGTCTCCATTACTCACACATACCGTGAGGCCAACCGTTGTGCTGATCTTTTAGCTAATATTGGTTGTAATAGGAACTTTATTTCTGAAGTTTTTGTTGTCCCACCTCGGAAATTATCTGAGTTGTTAAGCGTTGATGATATGGGAATAGCCCAAATCAGAGTCATTAGAAACTCTATGAATTAAGTGTGTTTTAGGCCCGTGAGGCCGTGTATTCATCAAAAAAAAAAATGAATGATTTCTTAATTCTTGTGCCAAAACGTTAAAGGACAATTAATATGAAACCGACGGAATAGTAAACAGAGAGGCAAAGCAAAATCACTGCCCCGGAGATTTGCCAGTCCTCAAAATTTTGTGATAAATAGAAAATTTTACTATACTATAGTCCTTAGGGAGAGCCAGATTTGCTCTTTAATCTCATTAAATTAATTGATCACACCATTCTTACAGAAATCCACATATATATATATATATGCCTAAATAATGGGTAATGTATAATATATTCTTTGGTAACCTATTTTTCTATATATCCTATAAAATTGCTATAAAAGATATATGGAGTAATGCAAATTGGTTTACCTGGATCATGCGGCGAAGAGGGCGTTGGGGTCCCTTAGCTGCATGGGTACCGAGCCAGGGAGTGTGCCGCCACACCGTCTTCCCGTCGCTACCGGCGACGACCTTGTTGCCGCCGACAACCAGTTCCAGAGACCACATCCCCGGCGACATTTGCCAAAGAACAAAGCACCCATTTTCCCCGCTCCTATTCCCCAAGCTCTTCACATTCTTCCCCGACGAGATTTCTGTCTCGCAACGAATCATCTTCACCGACCCAGTAGCGTACATGTTTTTCATGCACTTCTCTTGCTTCAAGCACCCCGTGGCCGCCAAGTACTGTTGTATAATATAACGTGCCGTGGAATTCTCCTGCATAGTACAAGTTAATAGAAAGAAAGATTAAAAAAAACCACCTCCATTTTTAAAAACAAAACACTACCAAGAAAATGGTTTCCCATCTAGTAGTTACATATATGATATATGTGCCATGACTTACAATAGGGCTGTCTTTAAAGTGCATGTGATGGATAGGGTTTGTGACGAGAGGGATGGGCGCTAGAGGGCAACCAAGGACTCCAAGCAAAAGTCGCAAATCCTGCTTCTTGGCTGGGTCGCTTCCATATAATGATATTGGAAAATTGTTGCCGGAAAAACCCTTTTGGAGACGAAACCATTCACGAATGATTTCCCACGAGCTCTCCTTTTTGTTACCTTCTTCTTGCATTTCCGGGTCTGGACCTTCCATTAGTGGAGTTAAGGGTTGCGTGCACCATCTCTGCTTCCTTCTAGCTCCTAAACCCATACCTTCTGCGGGGAAATTACTCAGGAAAGTATATGTTTGTTGAAGTTACTGTACAAATTATGGGAATGGAGGAGAGAATGCAAAGGAATAAGGAGAGAGGGATGTATATATAAAAAGGTGATCTAGTTCCTGGTACTGGCAATATTGATGGGAAGAGACAAAAGGGACAGCTTATCTGTCCAGCGGCTGAGGGGGCTGTATTATTATAATACAGACTTGTATGTTGGGAGAGAGTCTTTCACTTTATTCTTGTTTTCTGCTTTTAGACTCCTCTTGTCGTTTTACTTTTATAGTTATTCTCTCGAGCAACTCCAAGTGATAGGTCCCAGATGGATTAGGCAATCTTCCTTTTGTAATTTGAGTATAACTTAAAATATACTAGTTACTAGCTAGCTGAAGAATGAAGAGGATCCTGCAACCTACATGGAGGACTTTGATGTGCTAATCCGTTCCTTTATGAAATACCACAAGATAGTTATAACAACTAACTATAACAGATCAACAACTCAAAAGTAAAAAATAGAGAGACCAACAAGAGTAATATTATATACAAGCATAAGGTTTTGCCAGGCATGGGGAGATTTTTCAGGTCTCCAAATTTCTTCTAATTAGCTAAGCTAACCTCATATTATATTTCATCTTGGTATCTGCCAATTGGCATTTTATTTGTGGTCCTATGTCATGCATTAGTTGATAGTACTAGATGACAGACACAACAATCGCAGAAACTTTAGCAATACTATATGTTTTTTGGACCTAATTAATTTTATCCGTTCAGCATATGCAATCTCTGCTAAAATCTTACTACTTCTGTTCAATCATATAAATGATTTCACAGTTAGAGAATTTGGCTATATAACGAGTCTGCATTTTCCCAAGAACACAGTAATTGAGGTGTTGACAATGATATAGTATATACAACTTACAAATTAATTAAGCGATCTAACTGCAAAATTTAACTAAAATACTGAGACATATGTAACCGGTGAAATTATCACTTCTTTTCTCCATATCTGATAAAACTGAAATAACAAGAATGCTCGAGACTTGCCACCAATTAATTTTGTTGCTAGATTCAGCAAGTTTGTTGTGTTCTCAGGTTGACACACGTACATATAATTATTTGCTAAATTTTATTTATTCGAAATTTCCAAATTCAACGATTACTTCGAAATCAATGTAATAATAATAATAATCTTTTGGCTTACCTTTCAATCCCTTTGCTTCTAGGGACCATAACCATCCTGAAACCAAAATCAAACTACTCATTATCTTGATATAGTCCACGTCTAAACTTAATCCAATGCCTACGGGTCCGGGTATTATTTTTAGGTATTAGGAGGATGTCATCCTTGCTATTTTGGATGATAAGACTTCCACGCAAATGCTACTACTAACCTGTATTTCAAACATTTGAGAAGATTCCAAAGTGCGTCAATGTTCCTGCAGATCATATCTTTGGCTCTTTTAATATTAGTATCCTAGATGAGTTTTTGACATGTGTGATGATACGACGCAGCATGACAGCTTTGAGGTTAATTAGAAACCTGATGGAAAAGAAAACTAGGACAAAAGTGGTTCACAGCACTGATAATGACTGGTCCCGGAATTCTAAATTATAAAGTACTACTACTACCTAAGGTTTGCCATGTGAATTTAATGTTCTAGGATAGCAGTATAAAGTATCTTATAGGTGCCATTCCCTTTGTTTCTCAAATAGGAAAATTGATTATAAGTGTTAATTGTCTCACTGGTTGAGTGGGTAGTGTTATTTAAACACCGTACTTCTAATTTCAAATATCCAGATGCGTTGATTACTGACAGCAGAAACTGTAATTTCCCACAAGATTTTTCGCCATCACAGATAAAATAGGAAGTAAAATCAAGAATTTGAGGTGTCAATGAAAAGCTTGAAGAGCCTAGTTAAGGCCATTTTAATTAATTTAAAAACCCAAACGTACAAAATCATAAATCCTGAACAAATTAACATTTGGTTTAAGTAGAACATTCCTACTATATATTGGTATTCATCCGAAAAGGACAGAACAATAGTTGTAATATATACCGTCCAATTGGACCTTCCTCGTTGGCATATATATCTACATCTTCCCATGATTTTTTCACCAAATGGTCACTAATGCACACTTCAACAAAGAATGTGAGTGTATCTCACCACGCACCTAATGTCAAGAAAGAAAACATTGCCAACTTTAGTGTAGTCCTATCTTGTAGATATTGGAACTGGACCCCAAATCCAATTAAAGTTGATAAAAAAAGGATGTAAATTAAACAAATGGCATGTATATATTATAGAGAGAAAGCTACATCAATTGGAGATATGGGGCGGCTATCGGGCCTCATTAATTTGCCCTAGGAACAGAAAGGATAGGCAAAACAATGTGGTGGAGAGTCGGCTTCGTGGTTGACGGGCAGGTGGAGAGGATAGGTGATCTTTCAAGCCAAGAGCTCTCTCGTGTAGTTGGGTGAAAGGTTGAAATGTGACTTTCATTTGGTTGGGTAAGTGGATATTGATAGAAATAACATTGCCATGAGTACATTATGTAGTGAAACTCTTCCATTTGTATGATCTAACTTCACCGGGCATCAACCAATTTGATGGTTTCTAGAATAGCATGCAACTTGAAACTCGAGTAAACAATACGCAAATTGTTTACTCAGAGGGTAGAAAAGGTCCTCCAACTTTATAAAACTCACAATTTGACCAAAAATTACATTAATATAGGATTCCCCAGTTATTTTTTTGGGGTCTATTATCGGAACTCTAATTCGAAACCTTTAATCCTGAGAAAAACGAGTTCCGTACCATTTAGATACCATTTAAGCTACAATTCATCGATAATATTGTAACACATGATTCACCTAACAGTGTTAGGCACAAATTAGTTGTACGATTTTTTTGACTCTAATTCAAACATTCATTCCCTTCCCTTGAACAGTGGTCTATTAGCTCCATATATGTATGCATGTTACTTTTCCCACCTAACTTATTCAAACAAAGGATTATTTCCTACTTCTTTCCTCCCCACATTAGTTTCCATTACGGCGAGGCCAAACTGAATAACATGTATACACACACAATTGGAAACTAGATACGAAAGGTATGGTGGCCGCTTTTTGTTTGCCATTTTTTTTTTTTTCCTGTATTTTCGTTGGTGGTCTTGTAGTAATAAGAAACTAGGCCCATCCTGCACGGTCCCAAGCGGGATTGAATCTGACCCAAAGGGCTTGGTTGGGCCCATCGGGCCTGATCCAAAGCATGCTTGAATATGACCCAAAGGGCATGGTTGGGCTCTTCCTTGTTCACTCTTTCATTTATTCCGCAGCCCGCTATGACAGCAATTTGGGCCGTTTCCGATTCTCTCATTTGGATTTTGCCAAGGCCAGGCGGCGGGGAGATACCTGTAAATAATGTAATGCAACATACAAAGAGAAAAATTTCCATATTATCATGGTTAAAAATGTTTTATAAAAAAAATTGTTTTCATTAGAAATGATATAAGCAATAAACTATTTAAATTACAATTTTTTTGTAAAAAATATTGCTTTTGCCAAAAAAAAAAAATTATGGGTATTCTTTTAGGTTACAATGACAGTCAAAATACATTTAAGCTATGTTTGGTACCAAAAATGTAAGCTATGTTTGGTACCACTTGAAATCCAAATAGAAACATAATCTGAGTGTTGTTTGGTTGATTATTATAGTGAAATTGTCTATAGTGAAACAAAATAGATTATAATTTCAATTCCTATTCCTATTTTCATTCGAAGCATATCCAATGCACACGGTGAGTAGATTCCACATAAAGCCACATGCAGTTTGTTTATGGATATAAATATAAAGTGCATGTGATGCATCCAAGTCACGCTTCTATCAATATATGGGGCATGAAACCGTTGGATTTTTATGTGTATCAATATCTGTGAATAGCAACATGGAGATAACCTCATCTTACCCTATCTTGTCTACAACCATTAAATCCTTTGGTTCATGGTGGTCCTATTTGTGTTCCTGCCTAAAATTGTCTATTAATGTTTTAATTGTTTTGAATATAGAAGAGTTTGCTTACTTTTCTTTTCTTTAGAAGCATCAAAACAATATATATATATATGTAATTCAACGTAGTAAAAGTAAGTAAGAAAGGTAAGGTTTCGGTATCAAAAGAAAATTTCAACCTAGTGAGCTCTCTAGTGGATTGCAATTTTCAGGGGCCGTAGACCACGTTAGACTGACAAAATCAACAATCTTTCTCAATTTTTTGGATTAACAACCTTTCTCTGTTTTCTGACCGTAACCTCGTACTTCCGGGGACCGGAACTGACGTGGATCTGTTATATGCCAGCTGGTTTTTTGTTTTGTGTTTTTTTTTTGTTCTATATGACTTATGCATTCTCTGAGTTAATGCGGTGGGGGTAGTGTATCAAGTGGAAGTGTTTCTTTTTTTTTTGGTCACAAGAAATTCCTACATGTCACAGATCAATAATTTGATTTAGTTGGACAATAAGTCCTTTCCTCATTCATGATTTCACCAGCTGTCTCTGTTAATTAATTAGAAGCCGCTGTTCCCCATGCCGACGTTGCCCGAAAATATCTGCCTTCATCGTGTAATTACACGAAAGAAACAAAATACCAGAAAAATGATGTCTATGTCACATTTATTAGACTACAACAAATTAAGTTATTGTCTGTGATCAGGAAAATGACAAAAAGGGCTATGCCTAGCCTAGGTATGGTTTATAAACGTATAACTGTGAGTTTGTTGCCTGTGCATATGTGGCGAAGGTGGTATCCTCCCCAAAGTCCAAATAGTTGGTTGACAATTTGGGTTCGAACCAGTATTTGGGCTGGCTGGTTTTTTGAGTTTTTTTTTTGGTGAAGATAGAATTATATTAAATTATCAAACTAAATCACGAGTTACAGTAGAACCTGCTGCATCGCCTAATAAAGCATCTATGCATAAGACAGGTGGAACATCTAAAACTCTTAATTCATCACATAAATTAAGAGCTTCTCTAGCTAGTATGTCTGCTACAAAATTTGTCTCACGGTAATTATGATGAAAGGTGACTATCCCATCACGGGCTAGCAACGAACGGATACACTCCAACAAGGGTAGGTGCTCCAGTCGACTAGTTGGTGCAGCGCTTAGGAGCAATGCCGCCTCTTGGTTATCCGTTTCCACCATTAGGTGAGTTATACTCATACTCCAAGCAATGCATAGAACATCGTAGATGGCCCATAACTCTGACTGAAAGCTTGTGCAAGTGCGTAAGCCATGAATAAAGCCTTTGCACCATCTCCCTTCAGAGGAACGAATGAGGCCACCAGCTCCCGCACGATTGTTGTAAGAAGACACAACACCGTCAGTGTTGGCTTTGTGCCAACCAATGGGGGGTGGGGCCCAACCAATGTCAACTGTCATCGTAGGACCCTGGACCCGGGTATCAACCTTGAGCATGTTCTCCTGTATCTGGGAAAAAGCAAGGTGGAAGATGCGGCTCAAAGTCTCTTCTGGTGTCGGTGTTGGGCTGTCTGTTTGGAAGATATGCTCATTGCGGACCTTCCAGAGCTGCCATACTGCAACCCCGAACACTAGACTCCAAGGGCATCTTGAGTTGATATTGAAGGTGGCATCCAAAGAAGCTTGCACCCACTCAGCGACATTATCACCTGCAAAGAAGATAGAGTATGTATCAAAAGAGAGCAAAGTAAGCCAAACATTCCTAGGAAAAGCACAGTCTCGTAGAGCATGTAATGGAGTTTCAACTGCGCCTTGACAACGGGGACATGTCTCATCTGTAGCCATGTGGCGTCTAACACGATTAGAGTTTGTCAGGATCGCATCGTGACAAAGTTGCCAAAGCAAGGTTTGGACCCGGGGTAGTCCTTTCCATTTCCATATTTTCTTCCACTTGATACATTGTTCTGACATCCCTTCATCTGCAATCAGAGCGTAGGCCGATTTAGTAGAGCATTCCCCTGAACTCGTATGCTCCCAAACCGGCAAATCATCACTACCACCATTCGGAGGAGGTATCGGTGAGAGCTGGATGAGCCCCCGGATGTCTAGGGGGAGGTACTGACTTAATGAACTGATATCCCAGGTACCATCATGGCCAATGTAGTGCCGAACATTCTTAAGCAATAAATCCTTAGGAACACTAGTAATGGCATGAGCAAGTAAATTCCCCTCACATCCAAGCCAGTTGTCTGTCCAAAACTTGACATTTGTGCCATTCCCAACCAACCAAGTTGTTCCTTTCTGAATAGTAGGCCAAGCCTTGCATAGTCCCCTCCAAACGTGGGAACAATTCTTTCTGGAAACCATATCTGGGAGGACATCAGTATCTTTTCCATACTTTGCCCGTAGTACTCGAACCCAAAGTAAGTTAGCCTGAGTTAGGAACTTCCAGGCCAACTTAACAAGGAAAGCTTCATTGGCTTGTCGAGTTCGTCGAAGTCCGAGTCCTCCTTTTTCCTTTGAGGTGCAAACCTTGTTCCATCCCACCAAAGAAGGCTTTCTTTCTTCCTGAGTAGCCCCCCATAGGAATTGTCTTGACTTTTTGTCAATCTCATCACATATGGATACTGGTATAGAAAGCATTTGCATTGAATACGTTGGTATCGCCTGCAAAACAGATTTAGTCAATGTTAGTCTACCAGCAAAGGATAAAGTTTTAACTTTCCAACCCTTCAACTTATCCTCGACTTTTTCAGAAATGGAGCGAAAAGTTTGAGAACTAGTGCGACCGTGGATCAGTGGAATCCCTAGGTACTTCCCTAGATTGTCTGTTAACGGTATATTACACTGATTACTAATTGCGGTAGCAAGGCCAAGAGATACTTTCTTGGAGCAATAAATCCTTGATTTACTCTTGCTAACCCTTTGGCCGGAGCTTATACAAAAATTTTCCAGGCACTGTGAAACCACCTTGGCTTGCTCGATACTAGCTTCTGCAAATAGAACAAGAACATCAGCAAAAAACATATGCGAAATAGATGGTCCGTTTTTACCAATTTGGAATGGCTTCCATTTCTTTCTTTCTACATTTACACAAATTGATTGTGATAATCTTTCAAGGCATAGAACAAAAATATAAGGGGAGAGGGGGTCTCCTTGACGAATGCCACATGATGGAGAAAACACTCGTGTGAGTTCACCATTCCAGAGGACCTGCAATGAACTAGAGGAGATGCAAAAAAGGATTAGATCCACTAGTACACTTGGTAAGCCAATATCAAGAAGAGTATCTTTTACAAAATCCCAACGAATGCGGTCATAGGCTTTCTCCAAGTCTATCTTCATGGCCATAAATCCTTTCGTCCCTCGCTTTGTGTGCATGGAGTGGATCAATTCTTGCACAACAATAGCATTATCAATAATATGCCGGCCTGGGACAAAAGCGGACTGGAAAGGCAACACAAGGTTAGACATTAAAGGCTTTAAACGATTGACGATAACTTTTGAGAGCAGTTTATAAATAACAGTACACAAGCTAATGGGTCTGAAGTGAGAAAAATTCTCTGGTGAGGCAAACTTAGGAATAAGGACCAAGAGAGTTTTATTTAACTCTCTATCAAAACCACCACACATCAAGGCCTTGTTGACAAAGGAGCAAAGATCCTCATTGACCACATCCCAGTGTTTTTGGAAAAAAGCAGCTGGGAACCCGTCTATGCCAGGAGCTTTATGCGGTGACATCTCGAAAAGTGCTTTCTTAACTTCTGCAAAAGTAGCAACAGCGGTTAACAAGGAGTAAGAGTCCCCAGATAAAGGGTCAAATCTACCACGAACACAAAAAGGTGGAGGAGTAGAGGGATCAATAGAGAAAAGTTTAGTATAATATAAAGTAGCTTCCTCATGTAGCCTTAGCTGATCAAAACACCAATCATCGCCAAACTTTAAACATTGAACTCGATTTCGGTATCTCCTGACCACGGTAGTCGCATGGAAAAATTTTGTGTTACGATCTCCACACTGGATCCATTTACTACGAGACTTTTGGTACCATAAGAGCTCTTCTTGGTATAATACTTGGTCAAATTCAAGTTTCAGGCTTCTTTCTAGCTCGAGGAGTGCTGGGTAGGCACGGCCATTATCCTTAGCATGCTGGATACCTGCAAGACGACTTAGAATATTCTTTTTTCGTTTAAAAATATTACCAAAAGTGTTACGATTCCAAGAGATAAGGGTAGAGGCCAAATGGCTAGTAACTTCCTGTAATGGTTTGCCTCTAGTCCAATTACCCATAATCAATTGATTATAGCTATGGTGAGTAGCCCACGCTGCTTGGTAACGAAATGGTCTTTTGCCAACACGTTGAGGAGAGTTGTCTAAGCTAATAAGAAGAGGCGAGTGATCTGACTTCGTGTAGGGTAAGATGTGAACAGTAGCTTCTGGGAAGGCGAGCCGCCATGTCGAATTTGCTAGGGCACGATCCAAGCGCTTGCACACTCTGCCACTTTCAAAAGTGAACTGGGAGCCAATGAACCCAAGATCAATCATCTCACAGGATTGTATAAAATTTATGAACTTCTTGCACACTCGCGTCCTTGAGATGGGTTCGCCTAGTCTTTCAGATATACTTGCAATGACATTAAAATCACCTGCAATCAACCAAGGCTGGGTAGTGGAGTTAGCAATATTTTCAAGATCGTGCCACAAAGGATCCCGAAAAGTATTGTGCGGGGAGGCATAGATAGCAGTAAAAAACCATGAAGTAGAAGAATTGGAACTAAGTGAACCATGTATAAATTGTCGTGATGAGGAGATAAAAGAAAAAGATACTTCCTGCTGCTTCCAAAGAACCCAAATACCACCAGAATAACCAATGGGATCTACTATACAATTCCCCTCAAAGCCAAGTGAAACAAAAAACTCATCTACCCTTGCATGAATTATCCATGTCTCCACTAGGACAATAATACTAGGACGGTGGGACTGGACAAGGTCCTTGAATGCTCTGCGAATTTTTTTACTGCCTGCACTTTGGCAATTCCAAACCAAAATTTTTGTATTAATCATTAAAAAATGATATAAGGAAGAAAGGGAGATAACCGGAAATACTCATTTGGATTGAAGAACATTAGAGTCCATGGCCATATCTTTATTGACAGTGATGCTTGGGCTAGAGTCAACCATTTCCTTATGTGCTGCAAGAACATGAGTTATAATAGGTTGTACCTTTATGGAGCCATTAGAGATTGGCTTAGGTACAACAAGACCATCAGGGGGTTTTGGAGCATGGGCAAATCGAAGAAGATCCCCTAAAGGCTCAGGTAGCTCGCCTTCAATTTCTGGAGTAGAAGTTCGTAAGGGGTGAGTTTTGGACCAGTTTTTTTTAGGTGAACCTTTGTTTTGTCCTTAAGTACTAACTGTGCATGTGCAGGCATGGCATTAGAATTAAAGATAGGGGTAGACAGCGTGGGATTTAAGCTAGATTTTCCTAATTGGTCGTGACTTATTATTACCTTAGAAAACTCTGAATTAAAAGACATAGTATCAACTTGTGGGACTGTGATATTCACGGCATTAGAGTTTATGTTTGACTGTGGAGTGACTTGGGGAGTGATTGACGTGTTAGTGACCTTGACAATTTTAGTATTAGATGACTTAGGATTTGAAGAGATAGTAATATTAGGGAAAGGAATTGGCTTTAAACTTCCCTGAATTTTAGCATTACCAGATGTTGTAGAATCTTGGGTAACGGATACTTGGGCAATCTTGGCCTTGGCTTTGACATTTGTATTTGACTTGGACTCTTCAGGAAACAATTGTGGAGAAGACGTGGAGTTGGAGTGGTTTCCTTTAATGGCAAAACTAGAAACTTCAGTTTCTTTAGCTGGGTTAATAACTCCTATATTATTGCCCGAAAAATCAGCAGCTTTCTGTGTTTGAGCAAGAGTAGCGCCAATTGTGCGTGAATTGGATGAGTATGATGGATCTGACGGACGCATTGGGATCGCGTAATCTGTCAAGACATCAAAGCGGGAGCCGAGTTTTTTTCCTGATGTACTTTCCTTTTTTGTTGTTGTATCTCCGGTGACCCGCTGAGATTTTCTCCGGGATTGAACCACCATCCACGGCCCAAACTTTGAGTTTGTTTTCTGTCCTCCCTCGGTGGATGCACTTGCAGATGCCGGCTGCTGGCCATCATTAGGTTGAACGCCTAGATTCGAGCTCTCATGCGCCTTTGGTGGAGGAGCTTGGCCATTGTTGATGGGAGGCATGTTCGGACAGGTGGAAAGATTGTGGCCTACATGACCACACTCAAAGCATATATGTGGTAAGTTTTCATAAGAAATTAAGTACCACTTACCATCCACCAGAACCTTTGATTGGAGTGGTTTGCTCAAGTCCAATTCAACAGCAACCCTTGCGAATTTTCCTCGTGAGCTTTCTTGAGTATTGAGATCCATCCGAACAAACTTACCAATAAGGTTGCATACGGCATGGATAATCGGTAAATCATAGTACTCACATGAGAGTTCTGGTAGTTGAATCCAAGCCACCACCGAAGTAATTTTGTGGGAGGAAGGCTCAAATTGTGGTTGCCAAGGTGCCACCGTAAGGTAGTGCCCCAGAATAACCCAAGGGCCACCTGTTATCACCTTCAAATAATCATACTGATTAGATAACCTAACAAAATAAAAATTATTGTTTAAATCAATAACCTTCATCTCTGATCTGATGCCCCAAAGATTTGGGAGGCGGCTGCAGAGAGTTTTATAGCCGATAGTGCGATCCCACAACTTGACGATCAAAGTGTTGCTCCATTTCTTGTGCAGGCTTTCACGATACCGATCAGAGATAATGACTACCGGCCCTTCTGGTGTATGGAAAGCCTTTATATCATTCTCCCCTGGTTCAAAGTCAGGGATAGATGCAACAGCTGCAAGTTTTTTGTCGCCCAGTAGTTTATCTCTAAAGGAAGGGTTTGCAGGCGGAGTGGGAGTCACCTCCACCATGTTAACTTCCGGTGGAACAACTCCATCATTGATGGGCTGTCCCTGGCCGGAGACGGCCGAAGGGGTTGAGGACATGGAAGACAACGGAAGTACGAAGAAATAAGAAGAAGAAGATCGAGAGAGCGTCTTTGAGGAATTTTATCAAACACTAGGTGTTCTAAGAAGAACGGTGGTTTAATTTAATGGATAGAGCACTGGTTTGGTCCTCACCCTAGCCTATAGGAGCTCATAAATTTGCTTCTTGGGCTGGTTTTTTGAGTTTCCCGTCTCGTTTTATCCCAAATAATTGGGATTAGACTCGGATCGTGCAGCTAGTTGAAGCATGTGAGCCTAAACAGAACCAAATAGTTTACATTTAGACCAAATCGTGGTGGTAAAGTTTGGAAATGTGGTTGTAGATTAAAAGAAAAAAAAGAAAAAAGAAAAGGGAGTTTGTTAGTGTACCGTCGGCATCTGTATAGAAGGGTTTTGTTCATCCCCAATTCAATTCTGCTACGTTATTTTTTTTTTTTCTAATTTGGTATTCGGTGTTTTGCCCCGATTAATCTGGATTCGAACCGGATTGCACACTTGAATATGGTGGGT
This sequence comes from Turnera subulata, assembly GCA_028386065.3. Classification (NCBI taxonomy): domain Eukaryota; kingdom Viridiplantae; phylum Streptophyta; class Magnoliopsida; order Malpighiales; family Passifloraceae; genus Turnera; species Turnera subulata. Next base: position 36,755 of record JAKUCV010002839.1, on the reverse strand, counting down.
GAATCTCCAAATGAAAATTTTCTGTATACACGAAAACTCGAACCCAAGACTTTACTTAAGCGGAACCAAATTACTTACCACTAATACCCATCCCACATTGCTCATTCTGTTACTTTATTTTTTTGCTCCAAGAACTTGCTGAAAACTTGCATTATGGAGCAATATACAGCCGTCCATTTTCTAGCACATGGTGTAGTTTTTTACTTTGAGAACGATTTGTCTTTAGTCAATTTGTATGGCAATGTGACATGTCATAATAAGTCATAACTACTACGCATTGATTGACCCGGCTTAGCATTATACTACAACCAAGAATAATTGTGTGGTGAGATCTGACATATTCGTGGCATTGGTGGCTATCGTCAAACAATTAATTAGGCAATGATGTGTAAACGCCAATATTGTCGACTGTTTGGTATTTTGAAGATCCTCAAAATTTTTTCTTATAAAACTCATCTTAAAATCGATTATAACAAAAATAATATCATAATATATATACCCCGTAATCATATTGAATGGATGTTCTTATTCATGTTTTAAATAATAAATCAGAAAAACGAGTAAATATTAGAAGGGTAAGGGAAGTTCTAATAATACTTAGGAATTCCCACAATAAATTTTTCGCCTCGTTATGTAATATCTTAGAATGGATGATTTTATTACAGAGACTCCCAAAGTATTATAATGTAAGATCAAGTTTATAACTAAAAATACTTAGGGGAGTTCAACCTCTTTATAACCGAAAAAGGAAAAAAATCATTGACAAGCTTTTAATAACTCAGAAATATAAGTTAATGCTTGGCGGCAGGGGCATCCATATATAATTCAAAAATTATGAACAACCAATATTAAAATGAGCATAATCCAATTGCCATATTATCAATTACCTATAAATATAATGGTTAAAAGATAATATATCAACTTCTAAAATAGTAAAAAAATTTCTGGCTGTGGAGAATTCAAAAACGTAAAAATTAATTCGCTCATATTTTTGGGATTTATTTTGAAAATACAAAATAACTACAAGTTTTGATAATTAATGTACTTGGTGTAACAGCCCGGGTAAAATTTGGATTTTTACTGGGACTGTAAAAGTCGTTATACAGTGATTTACCGAACGAATTAATCTTGGGTAAATAAATTGCGGTAAAACGGGAGTCGTTTTTCGAAACCGAGGATTTTCCCGCGCTCGGGAGTGTCTTCCTAACGGACCGAGCCTCGGTTTCCAGTTCCGAGACTTGGACGACGTTCAGGGGAATTAATCGGATTTTCCGAGCCCAAGTTGTATTTTTGGACTCGGGACGGAATTTGTCGGAAAGACGGGAGTATCCCTGCGTTTACAAGACTCCGACGCGAAAATCCGGACCGGCCGAATGTGGTTGCCCCGAGCCACTCTTCTTCCTTCTTTTTCCTTCCTCTTCCTCTTTCCTGGCAACATTTCTTCTCTCTCCGGTTTTTCCCCGGCTACGTGGGCCCCACTTTCTTCCCTCTTTTTCCTTCTTTCCTTCCTTTCTCCTTCTCCTTTTCTTTCTCTTTTTCTTTCTACCCAGCCGCCTACACCCGTGAACCCTGCCGGCCCCTCCCATCGTTTCTTCTTCTTTTTCACTTTGTCTCTTCCTCCCTCAATCATTCCTTCCATTTTCTCTCCTCTCTCCCTTTTCTCTCCCTCCTCTCTGCTCAAATTCTCACCGACTCCTCTCCCCCTCTTGTTTTCTTTCTGCTGCCCTCATCTTCCTTCCTCTCCCCTCACCGGAACCCCATCTCTTTCCCTTCCTCCCTCTCCCTCTTCTTCCTCTGCCATCCCTCTTCCTTCCTTTCCTCTTCCTCCATTCCCTGCCTTCCTCTCCTCCGTCTGCTGCCACCACCCGATCTCCATCTTCCTCCACCCTTGCCGCCGCCGTCCCTCTCCTTCTCCCTTCCTCGCTGCCGGGTCTTCCTCAGCTCTCTCTCCGCCCCTGGTCGCAGCCGAGCCACCATCACAGGGGAACGCCCCTCCTCGTCGCAGCTCCTCACAATCCGCCGCTGTCGCCGTCCGTGAAGGCAAGAAGCAGGTCGCTGGGTTCGCTTGCTGCCGCCGTCGACGAGCCCAAGACGGGTATGTCTGACCGCGCCTCCCTTCTCTTCTCTTCTCTTCGTTTCCTTTCTTTTGTTTTCCTTGGGGATGTTGCTAATCGATCTTGAATGTATTGTGGCGTGTGTTGTTTGAGCCGGGATGTGGGGCTTCGGGGCAGTGGCGAGCTGGCCGGTGTTGTTTGGGTGGTTTAGATCCGCTGGGATGCATGGTGGTCGGCGAGCTGTTGATGACCGGAAGGTGTGGTGGCCGGTGAGTCGAGTTGCTGGGGTTGTGATTTCCTTCCTCCCGGCAAGATGGTGCTGCCTTAGGTTGATGTTGATGGATTTTTGAGGTGAGCAACCCGTTTCTCAAACGGGTGCGTGGGCGGGTCAAGGCAAAATTTCTATGGACTTGGATTTGGAGTTGGGCCTGTGAGAGATTGGGCCACTTGACCTGCTGTGCGGGCTGTACCTGGTTGCTGGGTTGAGCTCATGCAGTGGGTCGGGCTCAAACTATTCAAGGCCCAACCCGATTTAAAAAAAAATAATAGGGTAAATGCATATATTGGGGTCCGTACTATTTAAAATGTCCCTTTCAGGGGTCTTTACTATTTTTTATCCCTTTTGTATACCCATACTATTTGACATCGTCCCTTTTAGGGGTCCGGGTCAGCCCCCCTTCTGACGTGGACTGCCCGGGCAGACACTGAATCAAACGCGCGCTAATTGAGTGACACGTGTCAACGCGTGCTACACACGCATTGCCAACTCAGCATGTGGGGCCCACTTCACATTTTTCTCCCTGGAATTGATTTTCTTTAATTCGATTTTGTATTAAATGAATTAAATAAACATAATTAATTTTTTAAAGAAGAGGATAACCTCCACTAATCAAAACGAACAGCAGAGGAGCAGTTAAATCAAAACCCCCAAAAGCTGAAAACAATCAGCAAAGCCTCAATTCAATAAAAACCCAAAAACACCATCCCTCAATCCCCAATTCGTCAATCCCTGCTTATCTTCATCAATATAAATCCCTAATTGGTTCCTGCCTCATTTCTTTCTCTCTTTGCTTCCGTGCTACAAGATGTCGAGCTGCTCCAACCATCATCATCTCTTCTTCCTCCTCTCGCCGTGTTTTCGTGCTCCGTCGCCTTCATCTCTTCTTCTCCTTCCTATCGAACCACCACCGCCGCAGCTCGCCACGCTGACGGCACGAAGGCCTGAGTTGGTGCAGGAGCCTGTACGCGACAAGGGCCGTCTGCGTGTGGTCGCTAGGTGTCATCGCCGCCTGGTAAGCCTTGTCACCGCCGCTGCTCTTTATTTCTTTTTCTTCTCTTCTTCTGTTTGTTGATGTCGGGTCTGATGCTTGATTTTCGGTGGCGGATGTTGCGGGTTTGGTTGTTGGATGGCGGTGGTTTTGCTTATGGTGTTGATGTCAGGGCGATTGGTGGCAGGTTGTGGCCGTGGGTGGTGGTGGGTTGTTGGTGGAGTTTTTCTTCAGGTCTCGGATCCAGTGGCATTGGGTTCTCTGGAGGTGGAGCCGGCACT
>JAKUCV010002839.1:18122-31425 GCA_028386065.3 Turnera subulata | reverse complement strand
TTGATCCCGGATTTGTGATATTGGGGTGTTGACCCCGGATTTGAGATATTGGGATGTTGATCCCGGATTTGAGATATGGGGATGTTGATCCCGGATTGTGGTGGGGCCTGGCATCCAGAATTAGTTAATAACCAGGTACGACCCTAGCTTGTCCAGTGACGGGGCCCGGAAGATAAAATTGGTAATAAAAATTAATAAGTATTCTTTGAGTCTTGGTTTGATATGATTTAGTAGATTTCTCTGCCATGTTGTTTGTGTTGGTTACCCCTGTTGTTGTTGCTGTCTGAATTGTTATCCACTGATATGTTGTTCGTGATAGATTCATCTGATTTGATGATTGCCTTACTTCGAAAGTATTATGGTTGAATATATCACTGTTTATCTTTCGTCGGTGAGCGTTTCGGACTCACCCCTCGCCTGCGGGGTTTCATCCCGTAGGATGAGTTGTTTCATGTACAGGCCTAGTGCATTCCAGACAGGCTGCAGCGTTTCCCTTGGACAGGCTTGGATCCATAGATTGCATGTGTCGCATACAGTGTTAGTGAGTTTAAGTCTTCCGCTGTGTATATTGTTATTGTTGTTGGGCCGTAGGGCCATATTGTTGTTCCGCTGTGCACTGTTTTTAATTATTATTGGGCCAATGGGCCAGATTTGTTATTTATGTCGTTTCACTATTTTGGCCGTTGGGCCGAGTTATTGTTTTATACACTGTATGCCTGTCTTATTTTAGTTGGGTTGTCACAGTTCCGGCCTGTGTTTACTGTGTACGGTAAATTCGGGTCGGGGCATTTCACTTGGAAACAGATAAATGCACTTTTCGAAATAATTAAATAGATAATAACATGATTTTATGGCAGGTCATTGTTGCCCTTTGGACGCTTGGAGATAGCTCCTGTACTATGCAGTGATAATGATATCATATCACGCTATGATAACGAACGATTGATTCAATCTTTTTTTTTTTTCTTCTGGTCAAGAGATTGATCATACAATTTGAACCACACTTAAATAAATTATTCAAGATTAATTGGATGTTTAAATCATTCTTCGGATATAAACTTAGGTGTAACCTTGCCTTCCTGATTCAACCCTTGTCCTGATTCAGATTCAAAGAGAAGAACACGTGGCCGGCACTACTTGCAGTGCAGTGACATCTCCCTTGGATGGGGTCATGAGTTCGATCCCAATAGAAGAGATTGAGGGGAATTGGGGGATTGGGGTTTGGGTGTTATTTATGTAATTTCGATATACCAGAGAAGAACACATGATACAAGAAGAAAAGCAACATGCACGCAGCCTAGAGTGGCTTTTGAACACTTGTTGGCCTCAATTACGTCCCGTAATTTTAAATTTAAAAACTCAAACTTCTTATATATTCTGATAACAACGAAGTATATATGGAGCTTGATTTCACATTGTACATAGCGATCATGGGCCGAATTACTCAAGTTGGAAAATAATTTCAACTTACGATGTAATTAAGAACAAAACGTTCTTTAATTCGGGAGACCATCTGATCTCAAGTAGCACGTTCTTGTGTTTTATTAAAGCAAAACAACATGATTCTCTTTATACTATCGATCTTGTTTTCTTTTTGATTCCCTTCCATCATTCCTATGTCAGACTCCTTGCCGTCATGAGAAGGTGTTAAATGCTCCTTCGGAAATTTGCTTTTGGGTTAGGAAAATGTTTTAATTAATTGGTTCCGGTAGGTCATGTGTCTTTGTATTCGATAGCGACTGTGTCCGGTTGTTATGTTTTGACGTAGCTCTTACCTTAAAGTTTACTGATGTCATATACTATTTCTCTTTAATGATGTGCATGGGATGAGGCTCATCACCTAAAGCGCTCGACAGGACATATTCCTGTCAATTACTATGTTTTGATAATATGCTGGTAAAAATACTAACGGAGCTCAACATCTTTATAACTGAAAGAACAAAAAAGAAACAAAGAACATTTTAATAATTGGGAAATTTTCCGTCAATGCATGGCCGCTGGGGCAATACGGAGACAGGGGTGGCTTCACTGGTCTGGCTTTTCAAAATTTTTATATGGGTCCTGTGAAATTATATGCGGTCGCCTTTAACCTTTTTAAATTTTTCATATCAATCCGTTAAATTTGAATATTTTATTTTCATATTTTTAATTAAATTTAATGATAGATATATATTAGTTTCAAAATTTTCAAATGTAATAATTTAATTTGCCTTAGTTCTAAGAAAATCATATTATTTTTTTATAATAATAATATAAACAATTAATCATTTATAATGCATAACTTATCAATTAATGCAAATAAATTTAATATCGATATAAAGAATTAATTTAATACTAAACTATAATTATTTTTCATGTTAAATATATTTTTTTAAAATTTTATTTCTATTATCATAATTAGAGTAATAAAAAATTTAATATTTAACATTTATTAGTTGATACATGAACATTTTTTTTACCCCTTTAAGAAAAAATTTTGGCTTCGTCGCTAGGCAGGGGCATCCACATATAATTGGGAGATTATGAACAACCAAAATTGAAATGAGCACAGTCCAGTTTACATATTATTAACTACCTATAAATGTAATTGCACAAAAATTATATATCAATTTCTAAAATACTAGAATTATTTCTGGCTATGGGGACTTCAACAACGTAAAAATTAATTAATTTGCTCATAAAAAATAAGAATATGTTTTGAAAATTTAAACATGAGATAATTAATGTATTTGGAAACATATGCATGCATTTTTTCGAAATAATTAAATAGATAGCATGATTTTAACGCAGCTCATTGTCGCACATTGGCATTTGGAGGCTCGGAACTAGCTAGCTCCCGTCTACGCAGTGATATCATTATCACCATCGTGATTATGTCGGAGCTAGTTAGTCTTTACCAAGGACCTTATAGCTCTGTCTAACTATCTTAGTATATATTTAATCGAAAAAAAAAAACTATCTTAGTGTATATTACTGACACTCAATAAATACATTCGCTTAGCATAAAAAAAAAAAATCATTTCTAGGATGACGAGAGATTGATTCAATTTTTTTTCCTTCTGGTCAACGGAGATTGATCACACAATTTGAACCACGCACTTATAAAAATTATTCAAGATTGATGCGATTTTGAAATTGATCAGTTGATGTATAGAAATTATGTGCAACCTCCCCTTCCTGATTCAACCCTTCACCTGATCTAGATTCATAAAGAAGAACACATGATACAAGAAGAGTTGCTACATGCAGCCTTGACTGGCTTTGAACACTTGTTGGCCTTATTTTCGTCCATTAATTTTAATAAAAAAAAAATAAACCTCTTATTCTGATAGCAACAAAATATGGTGCTTGATTTTACACGAATTACTGCAGCTGGAAAATAATTTCAACGGACCAATAATTATGATATAATTTGTTGAACTATGAGCAGCACAAAGCACTAACCTTTCACACAACCAACCTCGTTGCACAGACAGACTGTACTGATACTAAGCAAGACGAACTTGCACAAGCAGGTCGTGCAGAACTCGCTTAGGAAAGATAGAAAAACTCACAAAGAGTAGTAATAAGACAACAAATAAGAAAAGAGAGAATACACTCTTAGAATACTTAGAGAGAAATGCTAGAAAGCTCAAATGCTTGGGATGCTTTTTCTATTAGAAAGTAGGACCTTTATATAGGCTACACAATTAAAAACTAACCTAGAAATTAGGAAACTAACAATCTCCTTCAAACTTTGAAAAATAGATAAAGCTAACTAATATCTAATCTAGATATTTTAAATAATAATAACCTAAGACCGAATCTAGATAATAACTACCTAGATTTAATTTAGTGGTGTTGATCTTTAACACTCCCCCTCAACACTAACTCCCGCTCTTTCTACCATACCGAGCTGATGACAAAAGCGTTCAAACTTGTTTCCACTCAAGCCTTTTGTGAACACATCTGCGACTTGATCTTCAGTCTTCACCTGCCTCAGCTCCACTTCTTCTTCAAGAACTTTTTCCCTGATAAAGTGATAATGAACCTCCACGTGTTTAGTCCTCGCATGAAACACGGGATTCTCAGCCAAACGTATTGCTGATTGATTATCACAATACAAAGGAATTGCATAATCAGTTGACTGATGTAAATCCTTCAGCAACTGCACAAGCCAAGTGCTCTCTTGAGCTGCCACTGCTGCAGCTCGATACTCTGCTTCTGTTGTGGACAAAGACACCGTTGGTTGTCTTTTACTGCACCAGGAAACTGCTCCAGATCCGAGTTTAAAAACATACCCAGTAGTTGAACGTCGGGTATCATGATCACCTGCATAGTCAGCATCACAGTAGCCAACTAATCTGCAGTCTTCACCTCTCTTGTACAGAATTCCGTTGTCAAGTGTACCCTTGACATATCTCAAGATTCTTCTAACTGCTTCCAAATGAGGCTTCTTTGGGTTTTGCATATACCGACTCATCACACCGACCGCATAGGAGATGTCTGGTCTTGTTTGAGCCAGATATATCAAACTACCCACTAATTGACGATACATCATTGCATCTTACAAATCTCTTCCTTCATGAGCACATAACTTGGCGTTTGGCTCCATAGGTGTCGATATTGGTTTGCAATCGTGCATTCCAAATTTCTTCAGCAAATCTTTGCAATATTTCTGCTGATGAAGAAAGATACTTTCTTGTGTACGGTCAATTTCAAGACCAAGAAAGTGCTTAAGCTGTCCAAGCTCTTTCATCTGGAAGCGAACTGATAAATTCTGCTTTGTCTGGAGAATTTCCTCTTCACTATCTCCTGTGAGGATTAAGTCATCCACATAGACCAGCACTATAGCTAACTTCCCTCCACTAGCTTTAACAAACAAGCTAGAGTCTGCAGTTGTCACAACATAACCACCCTGGACTAAAAACTCAACAATTTTGCTATACCAGGCCCTTGGTGCTTGTTTTAGTCCATAGAGGGCCTTCCGGAGTTTACATACATACTCGGGATGATCTTGACTCTCGAAACCCTTTGGTTGATCCATGTAGATCTCTCGATCTAGCTCCCCATGCAAAAATGCATTCTTCACGTCCATCTGCCACAGGTTCCAGTTCTTACTAGCTGCAAGTGCTAGTAGAACTCGCACAGTTGTAAGCTTTGCGACTGGACTGAACGTTTCATCGTAGTCTAGTCCATACCGTTGAGAGAATCCTCGAGCTACCAAACAAGCCTTGTACCTCTCAATCGATCCATCTGTGCGACGCTTTATCTTGTAAACCCATTTGCAAGAAATAGGCTTTACTCCTCCTAGCAGGGGCATAAGCTCCCAAGTCTGGTTATGATCCAATGCTGCAAGCTCCTCTTCCATAGCTTTAATCCATCTTGAGCTCAAAGATGCTTCTTCAAAACTCTCAGGTTCTTTCACATCTTCTATAACAGCAGCATTGGCATACTTGGGATTCGGCTTCTTAGGTCTTACCGATCTTCTCGGCTGAGTTGGCAGTTCAGCTGCAACCAACTCGCCTTCTTCACTTGACTCACTATCTCTACTTGGCTCACCTTCTCCATGCTCTGCTGTACTCAGCTCTCCTCCTCCACTCGGCTCACTATCTCCACTTGGCTCACCTTCTTCACTCGGCCTAACTTCTTCGTTTGGCCTTTGGTGCACACCTGTTCGCCAAGGACTTTGAGCTACTGCTACACCATGTCCACCATCTTCTAAAACTTCAGCTTCTCCTAAACTTAGCTGAACTTGAGAAGACTCTACTGTTTCTTTCAGATTATCTGAATCTGACAGTGCTTGCTTATCTGAGGACCACCATGTAGACGCTTCATCAAACACTACATTTCGGGATGTATAGCATTTCCCAGTAGTTGGATCACAGCAACGCCATCCTTTTCTCTGACTGTCGTATCCTACAAAGATACAACGCACCGCCTTCTTGTCCATCTTGCTACGTAGATGGTTAGGTACATATACGTAGCACACACAACCAAACACTCGAAAGTAGCTAACGACAGGCTTCTTCTTCCACAGTATCTCAAAGGGTGGGAGAAAATCCAACCTCTGTTGAGGAAGCCTATTGATCACAAAGCTTGCAGTCTTCATTGCTTCTGCCCAAAAACGTCCAGGAACATTTTTAGCGTGAAGCATACTTCGACAGGCTTCAGCCAAATGTCTGTTCTCCCTCTCTGCAACACCATTCTGCTGTGGAGTGTTTGCACATGTGAATTGATGGCGTACTTGGCACCCTTGAAGAAAGTTTAAAAACTCCTCTGAGGTATACTCTCCTCCGTTGTCAGTACGAAGACAATGGATCTTGCTGCTCAACTCTGCTTCAACCGTCTCATTGAACTCTTTAAACTTTGAAAGAGTTTCAGACTTCTTCTTCATAAAATGAACCCAAACATGTCTTGAGTAGTCATCAATGAAGGTCACCATGTACCTCATCCCACTGATCGAGGATTGCTTCACAGGTCCGAATACATCAGAATGAACCAACTCTAACGGTTCCTTTGATTTGAACTTTGAATCTTCATACGGCATACTAGTGTGCCTTCCCGTATTGGCAGCCTGCGCACACAGCATCGTTTCTGACTTCAAGTTGTGGAAGCCCTTTCAGCATGACTTCTGCATCATCACGTCTAGCTTGGAATAGCTAACGTGACTCAACCGCATATGCCACAACTCTGCTGTTTCGCTTCTCCTTGTCTTGTCTACATACGCCGTTTCTGCGGACATTACGTAGATTGACTCCAATCTTCGTCCTTTCATCACTGGATCTTCCGTCACCTCCAGACCTCGATATACTTTAACATCTTGTGGGCCAAACAGGACAAAGTGACCTGAAGATGTTAATTGTGATACCGATAGGAGATTCTTCTTCATGCCTGGAACGTGATAGACATTTTGGAGTGGCACTTCAACATCACCATACTGAGGAGAAACAGTTGTGTTACCAACATGGGCTATTGCTAACTTGGAGTTGTTTGCTATCACCACCACACGGCTACCTGTGTATTCTGACAAATCCTGCAGCTTGGCTTTGTCACCTGTCATATGATTTGAACAACCTGAATCAACAATCCAGTCATTCGCATAATCGATTTGATTATGTGTTGTTGCCGTAAACGCAAAATCTTCGTTTTCTGCAGCAAACAATGCTTCAGCATCCCATTCTTCTTCATTTTTGAATGTGGCAGCATTGCTCTCCATGGCTTTCTTCTTAGACCAACAGTCTTTCGCCATGTGTCCCTTCTTGTTACAGTTGTAACACTTTCCTTCGAACCTCCTTCCATTGGAATAGTTCTTCGAGCCTCCTTCACAAGTGCTCGTCTTACCATGATGACTTTTAAACTTGTCACCATTCTTCTTTGATCCACCACCTTCATGCTGCTTGGAATTCCACTTGCTCTTCTTTGCATAGAGTGCCTCTTCTTCATTCTTCAACGAGACCCCTCCCATTTGCTTAGCTAAGTCTTCTTGACCGGTTACAAAAATTCTCAAACTCCTCAAGTGATGGTTGTTTTGGCCAACCTTGTACAGCAGCAATAAAGCTTCTAAATTCTGGCCTTAAACCATGGATAAGAATTCTCTTCATCCTGGAATCGCCGATAGACGCTTCTGGATCTAACTCCGAAATCTCACGGCACAAGAATTTCACTTTGTGAAAATATTGTGCTATTGTCATGTTGCCTTGTGTCACCGACAACAACTCGTTCTCTAAAATTTGAAGCTTCGTATCATTCTTTTTAGAGAACCGAGTGACAAGTGTATCCCAAGCTTCTTTCGGAGTTTCAGCTTTCTGTATGCATTGCAGCATTTCCTTTCCTACTATTGTCTTCAAAGCGAACATTGCCTTGCCCACTTTAATCTTCCACTTCCGCAACTCTCCGTTTGTATCTGCTGGTTGTGCTACCTCGGTACCATTGATCACTTCCCACAGATCTTGTCCTTGCAAGTAGGACATCATGCAGGTTGACCACGTACTGTAGTTGTTGTTGTTGAGCTTCTCCACTACGCCGATAACTTGTAGGTCGGTCATTGTATCGACAAAAGATTCTCACAAAACACCTCTACGTGACTTCCCGAAGAAGAACCTGCTCCGCTACCAAATTGTTGAACTATGCGCAGCACAAAGCACTAACCTTTCACACAACCAACCTCGTTGCACAGACAGACTGTACTGATACTAAGCAAGACGAACTTGCACAAGTAGGTCGTGCAGAACTCGGGTTAGGAAAGATAGAAAAACTCACAAAGAGTAGTAATAAGACAACAAATAAGAAAAGAGAGAATACACTCTTAGAATACTCAGAGAGAAATGCTAGAAAGCTCTAATGCTTGGGATGTTTTTTTCATTAGAAAGTAGGGCCTTTATATAGGCTACACAATTAAAAACTAACCTAGAAATTAGGAAACTAACAATCTCCTTCAAACTTTGAAAAATAGATAAAGCTAACTAATATCTAATCTAGATATTTTAAATAATAACAACCTAAGACCAAATCTAGATAATAACTACCTAGATTTAATTTAGTGGTGTTGATCTTTAACATAATTAAGATCATATAAATAGATTTGACGGTAATTAAGAAGCCAAAACGTTCTTTAATTGGTAAAGTTTCTTTTTTGGTAAATGCTCCTCCTGAAATTTGCTTTTGGTTTTATTTTTCAGGGAAGTGTTTTACTTGATTCAGGTAGCTAGGTCATATGTGTTTTTGTATTCGATAGGGACTCTCCAATTGCTATGTTTTTTTTTTTTTTAGAACGGGACGAAACTTTCATTTATGTAAAAGGGGTTACATCTTCCAAAGCTAATAGCCCAATATTCTCGGGGAAGAGATCGAGCAAGACTGATTCAGTGTTACAGTTTCTAGCTAACTGGGCAGTCTCATGTGCAACCTTATTACATAAACGAGGGATATGCTTAAAGGAAAAAGAGCGTAAACAACTTGTTGTCCTTATTTTTGTCCATTAATTTTAAATAAAAAAACTTTAAGCCTCTTATTCTGATAGCAACAAAATATGGAGCTTGCTTTACACGAATTACTGCTGTTGGAAATAATTTCAACGGACCAATAATTATGATATAATTAAGACCATATAAATAGATTTGACGGTAAGAAGCCAAAACGTTGAGGCATCCGGTTAATAAGTGAGGAATAAGATACCGACAGGACACATCTCATCACCAAGTTAGCCGACGATGAATTGAACCCCATTTTACTCATACAAAGCTTCCAAAAAATCCCACTCCACCGGATAATACGCTTTACTGATGTCAAGCTTAAGCCCCATATAACTGCATTATTAAAGCTTTGTCGGTTATTCATCTCTGTTGGAATATAAGTGTGAGTGGTGTATCCCACATCGGAGAGAAAGAGGCCAAGTGAGTAACATATAAGTGAAGTGGACCCATGTATCCAATACCTTGAGGTTTTGGGTTACAGAGTGGTGTTCTGGTCACGCGTATGGAACTCACTTGGACCTCGCGTATTGTCTCTCCGGTTTTTGGGCGACTCCCGGTTCCCAACACGTGGTAGCGAAGCCGATGGTTCGGCTGGGACGGAATGGTCTGCGACATGGTGATGCTCCCGTGGTTGTTGTCCCCATGTAGAACGAAGAGCGGTTGGGCTCTTGGACCAAGCTCGGTTGGAGTTGTAAGACGTGGCTCCGGATAAGAGTGGTATCGACAGACTCATACTTCTAAGTGGCTTTCCTGTCTGGGCCTAAGTGAAGTTTAGCTCTTGGAGCATCAGCAGACGCGTGCTTCTGGAACGAGTTTGATGGCAGAGTGGGCCCTTGATGATGTTGCAAAAAGTTTCCGAAATATTTCCGTTGAAGGGGGAGTAGGCCCGTGGTCCGATATGGAAGAGTCTCACACTTGAGTGGGAGATTGTTGGAATATAAGTGTGAGTGGTGTATCCCACATCAAAGAGAAAGAGGCCAAGTGAGTAACATATAAGTAAAGTGGACCCATGTGTTCAATACCTTGAGGTTTTGGGTTACAGAGTGGTGGTCACGCGTATGGAACTATCTCCCTGGGACAAAAGCACTTTGTTCCTCTCTAATGATATCCGACAATATACTTTTAAGTCGATTAGCTATGGTCTTTGTAATGATCTTGAAGACAACATTATGCAGGCTAATCAAACGCACTCCATCCTAACATAGGTATCAGAGTAACATAAGTATGATTGAAAGGGTAGGATCAGCCCCCTCATCAAAATGCTAAGGATCATGGAACAAATATCATCCTCAATGATTGGTCAGAGTTTTTGAAAGAATAATGGGGGCGTACCATCGGACCAGGAACCTTGTGAGGGTGCATCTGTTGCAGTGCTAATATAGTATGTCCTATTTTTATCTTCAAATAGATTGTATAATAATAGACCCCTAAATATGAAGATGGATACATTAAAAAATAGAATAACTAGTGCGAGTGAAGCGCCCCGACCCGTATTTACCATACACGGTAAACACGTGTCAGAACTGTTCTTACTACAGTAGCAGACAGTACATACAATGTAAAATACAATACAAGCAATCCCCAAATACAATATTCGTCACCCGATCTCGGGGACCATTATTCAAGCCAGTTCACACCAATCTAATCAACAACAAATATAATACAACAACAACAGCATTATCACAATAGAAAGATAAGCAGCGGAAGACTAGAATGCAGATGCAGCGGTGTATGGATCCGGAGTCAGGTGGAGAAGAAAGCAGTAGCCAACGAACATCATACCTAAACTACGATCAACCAAACCTACGGGATGAAACCCCGCAGGCGAGGGGTGAGTCCGAAGCGCTCAGCGACGAAAGATAAACAGTGATATATAATCAACCATAATACTTTCGAAGTAAACACAACAATCACAACAATAAGCACAAACAATCACAACACAAGAAAATTACCATAACAACTATACCAAGACCAAAAGAATGCTTAATTATTTTTATTACCAATTTTATCTTCCGGGCCCCGTCACTGGAGAAGCTAGGGTCGTACCTGGTTATTAACTAATTCTGGATGCCAGGCCCCACCACAATCCGGGATCAACATCCCCATATCTCAAATCCGGGATCAACATCCCAATATCACAAATCCGGGATCAACATCCCAATATCACAAATCCGGGATCAACATCCCAATATCACAAATCCGGGGTCAACACCCCAACCAACTAAGCCACTGGCCATGACACCACAGAACTAGTCTCTAACCATCTAGTCGTACCACTACTTTCCAAGTGACCATTATACCATCATCTCAAATTCCAGTCCAAATCCATTACTCTTTCATCAACTACCCAATTTCTATTATCTCAGATTAACTCCACAGACTCAATCTCTTATCTCAATCTCATGACACAAATTATTCAAAATTAACAGCTCAGCATTATTTCCAACACAATATACACAAGTCTATCACAATCCAACAACAGCATCAATAATTCCACAGCAATCAGGTAACAATCAATAATTATTCCAACAGATCAATCTAACAACAAAAATACACAAACAACAAAGATACACACTGAAACGCCTCGACCCATTTTTACCGTACACAGTAAACACGTGCCAGAACTGTTCTTATTATAGTAGCAGACAGTACATACAAAATAACATACAGTACACGTAATCTCAAATACAACATTCGTCACCCGAACCCGGGGACCATTATTCAAACCACAACAGCAGTAGCAGAAATATATAATACAACATCATATAAAATATCAGCAGCAGAAGACTTAGAATGAGATGCAGCGGAGGTATGGATCCGGGGTCTGGTGGTGTAGAAACAGCGGCTGGCCGAACCACGTACCTGTACTACGAACAACTCATCCTATGGGATGAAACCCCGCAGGCGAGGGGTGAGTCCGAAGCGCTCACCGACGAAAGAAAAACAGTAATATGCAGGCAACACAATACTTTCGAAGTAAAATTCCAGCAAAATCATAACATGATACAACCAGACAAATAACTGAGCCAAGACCAAAAGAATGCTTAAATATTATCAAGTTTTATCTTTCGGGGCCCTGTCACTGGACAAGCTAGGGGTCAGACCTGGTTATCAACATGTTCCGGGTGCTAGATCAATCCAGGGATCGACATCCCAAAATAGTAACCCAGGGATAGACATCCCAAAAATATAATAACGGGATAGACATCCTGTAGTAACCCGTGTACCGGGGCTTGCACAATTTACTTGATGAAAAGGGAAGTAGGAGAATTGGTTTGTAAGATTGTGGGTTGGTTGCTGGTGCTAATTGTATGCAACGGGTGCGCAATTGGCGCGCTGCTGTGCCAATTGGTGCAGTGGTGCCTATGTGGGCGCAGCCAATTGGGGGTTGCCAGGTATCAATGTAATTCACCAAGGGTAGGTGCTGGTGAATGGTGAACATTAGTGATGGCTGGTTAAAAGGATAAACGCAGGTGGTGGCAAGGGGAGCATGAGGTGCTGCCACCAGAGCTGCTGAGCATGCAAGTGGCTGCTTAGTCACCTGCTTGCTCATGCAGCAAAAAGGAAGCAAGCACCTCAAAGCCCCTCACAGCTGCCATTTTCGTGCTAATCAGGAGGAACTGGAGAGTGATTGAGAGCTTTGAGGGTTAAGAGGAACAAGAGCAGGAAAGGTGAGCCAAAGGCAAACCTTTGTGGGTTGGTGCGAAATTGGCCTACTATGGCCATAATTGGCACGCCCAGTACAAGTGATTGGCACCAAAGGTGCCCAATCGACCTTGCAGGTGCACAATTGGTTTAGAGGGAGACCAATTGACACAAGTAAGGGTTACTGTGGTTTGGGGGACAATTGGTGCGCTAATATGCGCACTGATGCACCAGGAGTGCCAAATTGGCTCAGGGCTAGCCAATTGCTGCGTCCAGTGCACAAGTTGTGTGCTTTTATATATTTACTGACTGCCTATGCTTGTTATGCTTAAGGCTGATGATTTATATTTGTATGGCAGGAGATAACAAGGAGATCCAAAGGGAAGAAAGGCCTAAAGAGGCATAACTTCTAAGTAAGTTAGGGGAATGTGTTTGTTGTGTTGGTTATGTGTTCTGTGTTAGGGTAGAAGGCCCATAGCTACCTTGTTGTGCACCAGTGGTGCTTGGTTGTGTGTTATGGTGTGCTAAAGAAATTGTGTAGGCTTGATCTGTTGCCCACGAATTGGGGCTATGCATTGCATTTGCACACATATGCATCATGGTAATCATTGGCCAATTGATTGTGTGGGTAGTGCAAGCGGGGCTTGTACGTACCATTGAAAGATTGGGCACTGGTTCCACCCTTGTGCGCCAATTAACAGGTT
>JAKUCV010002839.1:0-12494 GCA_028386065.3 Turnera subulata | reverse complement strand
ATGGATCTACGCTCTCTTGCGGTTCATCAGCGGGGTAGGTCGGGCAACCTTAGGGTCAACCTCTCTTGTTCTATCCATGGAGCAGGTAGGCAAACGCTGGCGAGGCCAGGTAGCAGTTGTTTGCACTCTTTGTGCCATGTTCGGGTTCTTGAGCCTACCGGGCATTAGTTATCTCAACAGAGGCAATTCTTGGAAGACTCTCTACCTATGGATTTTTATTCCTACAATTCCTTATTGTGCGTCAGTGTTTTTCTTTGTTCACGAATCACCCAGGTGGCTCTTCGTTCGCGGACGCAAAGAGGAAGCCATATCCACTCTGAAAGCTATTTCACCCACCAACGATAAAACCAAGAACTTGATCATGGCACTCTCCAGCGTTGCAGTATTGGAGCAAGAATCAAGAAATGTAGACACTTTCGCCGCCTTCAGGCTTCTCTTCCAAAGAAAGTGGGCACTTCGTAGATTGTCCACTCTTTTATTCATGGTGTGTGGAATAGGGACGGTGTATTATGGGATGCCACTGAGCCTGGGAAACTTATCGTTCAATCTATACTTAAGTAGCGCATTAAATGCCTTGGCAGAGCTCCCGTCCTTAATAATTATATCGTTGGTTGTGGACAGGTTCAACAGGAAAAGTTTGCTGCTCTTCTTTAATATGCTAGGTGGGATTTGTAGCATTCTATGTGTAGTCAAGGGCAAGGTGTTTACCCGGATACAGATAGGGCTGGAGTTGGTAGCTTTCTCTAGCACGGCCGTCGCATTCGCTGTTGCACATATTTACTCCATCGAGTTGTTCCCCACATCTGTAAGGAATTCGGTTCTGTCTTTGACTAGACAATCGATTGTGTTAGGGGGAGTATTCAGTCCAGTTCTGGTGGCCGCAGGGAGAAGAAATGATTTCCTATCGTACGGGGTATTTGGGTTGGTGGTGATATTTTGTGGCTTGTTTGTGGTGTTATTGCCGGAGACCAAGGGTAAGAAACTCTGTGACACCATGGATGAAGAAGAGAGCAAAGAGGGATCTGCCTTTCATGGGACAAATTGCGCATAAAATTTAGGATTAATTTCCAGGCTGGTTAGCCCCTACGTTTTCTTTGGACCAAAGGTACGTATACCGTGTGGATTGTTGATGATGGAGTACTTTAGCAACTTTCTGTATTTTTTTTTTTTTGCCCAACTCAATGCTTTAATGCCCCACTAGGTCACAATGGCTTCATCCAGTTCGGCTACAACTTTGTGTATTTTACCCATACTTATTGCTTGCCAAAGTTGTGTGGGTTAAACCATTCCCTATAGCGATATACCATTATTTATCTTTTTATTTTGATTGAGTGTCGAATTCGACCATTCCCTCAAGATCTTTTTTTTTGGTCGAACATTCCCTCAAGATCTTGAGGGTTTTACCCATAAATCTTTGTATCCTTACATTTATTTTCTTTGCTAGCTAGTATAATTATGCACGGCTTGATTAATTACTATTAGAGGCTTGTTCTTATTTTTCATTTGTTGTCCGTATCACAACAAAAAATGTCGTTTGGAAGTTCCTCTTTGATGAGGCAAGACAACTTTTTTAGTTTGGTCGTGCCTAGGAGCTGTCTGTGAGTTTGTCTCATTGCACACCTCAAACAACAAACAGAAGAAAAAATGAATAATTTTGCTAAACAACGAGCTGACTTTTTGACCGAAAAGAAAAGTTTTTTTTTTTTTTTATGTGACCGAAAAGAAAAAGTTAGGTGCTCGCTTTTTGCATATAAAAATACCCCTAATTGTTTTCTTCTTCTTTTTTTTTTTAATAATGTAAACGTTACATTACTCATTTACATTCTTCACAGCCAGGCCACCATGTTTATTTTTCCGGCATCACTCATACGGGGCAGGGGAAAAAGAAAAAGTGTCAGGGATTAGATGCACAAACACCAGCTTTCGCAACCAGGCCACCATGTGTGTTACTGGCAATTTTGCTGGCTGCATGTGTGTTACTGTTTTTTTTTTTCCCTCAAATGCATCGGAGTTAATTGATTAACCATGATAAAGTGGAATAATGAAAAAATATATATAGGGTCAATACATTAACCAAACCCACAATCGAAAATATTGAATTATTAGACATATAGCCTAGTGTTTAACATTTAATTTTTTTACTTTTTGTACCAAATCTAACAGACAGAAGAGACACCTTTAAAAATAAGAAATGAATTGAGCTCATTTTAAGCCCATTCACGATCACTGTAGTAGTAGAAGTTGGACCAAATCGGAAAACATGGCTGAAAACATGACTGAATAATCAAACAGCTTATACAAATTTGTCACATACTAGAGAAAAAAAAACGGCAACTCGACCTGTAATTGTTAAAAGGTTTGATCAAATGAATTGAAAGCAAAGAGGGAACGTGGACCCACATTGGTCTCAAATGCAGCACCCGGATTGCCATGGTATGGTCCACTGTTGATGATAGGAATTATGGTGAGTTGGTGACAACCTGATTTCACATGGAAGACACCCTATGAATGAGTCAATATCGACTAGGCACGTCTAGGGAAGAAAGTAAGACAATCAAAGAAAACCATGAGAGATAAAAAAATCAAGGACAGGTAGGTATGTGTAGATTCTCTCCTAGCCCGACATGTAACAAGAGTACCTAGAGTCTAGATCATGAGATTGACTTAAGCTTAAGCATTTACACAGTCGGCTCAGAGTTGCTCAGGCTGTGAATCACATCACATGCGGTGACTGTTTTGGGGAATACTTCACTGCATTCATTGGGCTGTTGTTGAATGTTAATTGTTGTGGTTTCTATCACATATTGATCGGAATTATTCTGTGCTTGCTTTTTTTAGTGAATCACAAATCCTATAAACTATATACCCGCCCGTAATTAAACCCATCATTCCATGAATTAACAGTAAGAGGGAGATACTATTGCACGATAAGTAGTGCTGGCATCTATGTTTATTAGCATCGCTTAAAGTCGACCGTCCTAAAGTTCTGGATGGGGTAAACATAAAGAAGAAAAATGTAGAAGGACCAGAATGGTAGTTTTGCAATTATTCATTGGCTACCTAAACAGTAGACAGCTGCACCGATGAGCTTTAGGTAGCCCAATATGAGAGAACAGATCCAGTATTTTCCTCGTTCACGGCAAACGCCCAACTATACTGTATGGATCAGATTAGCGCTAGCTGGAAAAAGCCCAAACAATAAAATCTTTATTTTTATTAGCATCAAAAAAAAAATAAAATCTTTATTTTTACACCCTGAGGCTGAGCTGGCATCCATAATTTGATTTCTTATTCCAACTAAAAGCAAATTCTATTTTTAGTTACGTTAAAAGATACTAAGATCCTATAGTTTAAAAAAGATGTAATGTAACAACTCCTACTCTATCTTAATTTAAAAATTATTTTTTCCCATCCTCCTCTCCCCCTCTTCTTTGTCAAGGGCTTAACTGTGTACAAAATCAATGTTGTTATTAGAATCTGCATATCTATAAAATACAATCTGTCTATCTATGAAAAACATTTGAATTTTTTTTAATATCGTGTGATAAGCACAAACAAACAACAGAGTGGATTTTCTAGTTTACAAGTAATGAAAAATAGATAGAAACTTAATTTTGTTGCTGATTTGGGAATGATAGAACAATCTCTTGGATTTGGAGAGGTGGGCGCGCGCGATTTAGAAAGTTCTTGTTTTATTAAAGCAAAATAAATGTCGGGATCTCGTATTTATCTCAGACTCCTTGCGGTCGTGAGGAGGTGTTAAATGCTCCTTCAGAAATTTGCTTTTGGTTCTATTTTTTGTTTTTGTTGCTAATTGATGACTTTATTCATGATATTTGTTGGCCGATCACTTGTTGGCCTTATTTTCGTCCATTAATTTATGAAATAACTTTAAGCTTCTTATTCCCGATAACAATTCTTAACGCCAAAATTCGCACCCCTCGTCATGGACCAGGGAACGGGTCTTGGACTGACAGGATAGACCCACATAAAGAGTCCGAATGGCTGGTGGGCTAAGGAAAAGCCAGAATGAGAGTCGGGCCCAAGAAAGATTCGCCCAAAGTCTCAGACTAAGGAGAGTTCTGGGCCAACGTAACTTGCGGATGGCTGCGGGGCATACTAAGGAAAGTCCCATTCGACTCCAACCTGCGGTTGCTGGCAAAGAAGGAACAGTGTTGCCCCATGGATTGTCATAGATGGTCAGTGCGCAGGCTTAGTACAAACGGACACAAGGGAGAGCAGTACCTTTTGCTTGCTAAGCATACAGTTGCCAAAGGATGCATGCTCGGAAAGAAATTCCCACTATAAAAGCATGAGAGGGGGAAGAGATTGACACACTCACACACACAACTATGCACATTTAATTTATTTTATCTTTTATATCATTTACTTTTATCTCTCACAACCCTTATCTCTTTATTTTTATCTCTCGTTATCCTTAACTCTTTACTTTTCATATCATTTATTTTTATCTCTCGCAACCCTTAAACTCTTTAAATTTACGTCATTTACTTTTATTTCTCACAACCCCTAACTCCTTTATTTTTATCTCTCGCACCCTTAAACTCTTTTAAATTTATCTCTCGTTACCTTTATCTTTTTCCTGACCCTTTATCCTTCAACTCTTGTTATCCTTTGTTTCTTCTTAAAGTGTGTGCAGGCTTTTTCCCTCTCTCGGCTGTAAGAGCTGGATATGATCAAGAATTATAAGATCGCAGGAGCCTAGTATAAGGAAATCCTAAGCCTACGGCCCTTTGGGCTGCGTTTTATCTCTTGTAATCCGGAATATCATTAATAAAATTCAAGGCCTTTAGGCCTGTTTCCATTTTGTTCTTGTGCAAAGCCCAACCAAAGACGTGCAACACAATCTCCTCAAAACACATCAGTTTTGGGTTTGGCATATTAAGGGGTTGCTTGTTCTGTTTTCCAAAATCCCTTTTTGGGACAATAACAACTAAATATGGAGCTCAATTTTACACTCATTACTGCAATTAGAAAATAATTTCAGTAGACCAATGATATATTTTTTTTTTAGAGTGTAAGAGTAAAACACAACTAGTTGTTACACTAAAGTACATGGAGAACTGGAAGAACCTTGCAGATCAGTGAGCACAACGCCAAGGCAACCGTTAGGAACATGAGGAAGAAAAGTGACACCATGGGGGTACTTGAAGGCAGCCTTCGCTAGTCAATTTGCATGAGAATTTGCTTCCCAAGAACATGCTGCCCCTGGACAGGCCAAGGGCGGGCAAGCAAAGATCATATAAATAGATCTAATGGCACTACAAAAAAGCTTGCGATTTGCGGCGTTTTTTTGGGACAAATTGCGGCGGTTTTGACCCCCGTATTTTGCTTTTTGTGCGATTTGCGGCGGTCAGTACTCAACCGGTGCACCAACCGCCGTAATTTGTTCATATCAATTTGCGGCGGTTTTTTTTTTGTGGCGTTTAAAACCCCCCCAATTTGCACGCAGGAAAAAACAAAAATCGGGACCTCCTGACCCCCGCAAAACACTACACAAACCGCCACAATTTGTCCGTTTTAAAAAAAATTCGACCGCCATTATTTGATACGCGAACCGCCGTAATTTGTTTGGCATCCTTGATTCAACCGCCACTATTTGATACACAAAGTGCCACAATTTGACATCTTTCATTTAGGTTAAACCTCCACAATTCTCTATACAAAATGCCACAATTTGGCACCTTCACTCTATATTCAAAATTGCATTAAATTATATAAACTACAAATGATAGACAATTGAAAGGTAGAAATTGCATTAAATTAGATGATCTCCGAATGAAATACATAGATAGTATTTAACATGTCCACAAAGAAAAAGAAAATATTCAACATGTAACATAACTAACATAAATAGATATTGTCATAGTGTTTAACATAGAATGCATAAAAGAACTAAGTTTCCTCTTCATTAATATCATCATTGGCGCTAGTGGTGGCTGCACAGGTGCTACCATGGGATGATCTTCGCGCATCAGCGGGCGTTGAAGGTCCACTACTTGCATCACTTGGCTACAATTAGTTAGAGAAATCAATTAGTATTTTGAGATATGAAAAATACCTAATTAAGTAGCATCTTTCATACCATTAATATATTCAGAAACAATGCAGTGAAAAGTAATCTCAAGCAGGTGCAAAAATTATCACAGGACCAGATTAGCATGTCATTTCATCAACTATGGAAAGTAATCTCATGGATGCTATGAAAAGTAATGTTAAGCATAACGTATAAGCAATATAGACACATTAGCAAATATAAGTTGAACCAGCTCAAAGCACTAAGGGGTTGTTGCCGAGAAACTAAACTTCCTTATGCCACCTCATATGCTCTGCAGTCTTAGAGCACATGAACAGCCTTTGCATCCGTGTTTTCAATGGAAAATAACGAAGAACTTTAGCTGGCTTCCTCTTCTCAACTGGCTCTCTCCTATTAGATGTGCGTCCAACAGAGGATGAACTCGTATTATCTGCACTATCTGCAGATTTCCATCTAGACGCCTCACAAACTCTACATTTCTCTTCGTTGACATCATCACCCCAATACAACATACAATCATTCGGGCAAGCATCGATGTTGATATATTTCAAGGAAAGTTTGTTTATAGTTGTTTTGGCCTCATGGAAAGATTTGGGAAGTTTTGCAAACTCAAATGCATCTCTCAATAAATCTAATATCATCCCCATCCCCTTGTTACTTATACCACAGAAACACTTAATGTGATATAGTTTTAACAAAAATTATAGTTTTGAGTACTTTGATCCTTCATATAATTCTTGATTGCCATCCCTAAGTAACTCAAAGAATTCCCTATATTCTGGACCAAAATAATCATTTGGCATCTCTCCTTCAACTCCTACATGTGATGGGCCCTCGTGGTTACATTCATTCCTTAGGTCTCCAAATGCTTCATTCACCAGCATTTGTACAGGATTCTCATCATGGGATGCATTTTGTGGAATCTGTATGTTGGGTGAATTGCTAACTACATTTGTTTCCCCGTGATGACACCAAGTAACATAATTTTGAGGAAATGGTTCGCAAACCAGATGTTCATATACTACATCCCTAGTATGCCACATTACAAAAGCACATTTAGGACATGGACATTTAATTCTGTCCACAATAGTAGCATTTTTAAATGCAAAGTCTAGGATTTGTTCTAAACCAACTAGGTATTCAGGTGTGTTCCTCGGCTTTCGAATCCAGGATTTATCCATTGCAAATATCTACAAGAGCAATATTTTTTAAAAAAGGTTATCTATCAACCAACATATACTGACATCAATGAATCAGTAGCCAACTCATTTAATCCATCAATAACCGTTCCAGGTAAGACTAAATAACAACTTTAACATTATTTCAGCAAACCAATTTAATCAATAATTTAGCATTAACCAGCAGTAGATAATCAAAGGAACTAACTTGGCTACTTCAACATAAGAGATGTAACTAGAAACCAACAAGCACCGAAAAGGAATAACGAAGGGACAAGGCATGTTGCACACAGAGAAAAAATAAAAGATGTGAAACATACTGTTTTGGAAAGTGGCTTCACTTGATTATGCGAAAAGGGCAAACTCCAGAATGCTCTCCCTTAAATAATTAGTGTAATAGACTGCAAAAAGAACCATTAATTTTTGGTCACCATCAACCTTGCCTATTGTGTATTAGAGAAAACTACGGAAAGACAAAGAACAAACCTTGCCTAGTGATTCGAGCGAAATGGCAGCAATTCTAGATCGAAAAGCGAGAGTTAGTTGAGGAGGCCAATGTGCATATGCTATATAACAACGTTCACCAACCAAAACAGTACATGTTAGTTTAATATGCCCAAAAGCCAATCAATGGATGTTTATTTGTAATCATGTATACACATTAAGGTTATTCCAATAAATATCGTTTATGAGATAAACGCTTGCACATATTTATAACCCTAGAATATTCATATATTCTTAAATGTCCCTAGTCGATTATTATTATGGATGGGTTGTAATAATAAATTAAGACTAGCGTATGTTGAGAATTATATGTGATATGAATTCTACATACGGGTACAAGTTAGAGAACTTGTGTACTGGACCGACCCACATAAGAACGCTACATGGAACGTTATATGATTGTCATTAGCGGTTCTTATATGTATTGTCCTTAGACCTGTGATCATCAAGGTTCCCAACATATGAGTCGTATACTTTGATATTACTCTTGGCTATTTCGTAAATGAGTAGACTTAGTGTAATCATTGGGTATATGATAAATGTGTAGTGTGTTTTGTATGATCCAGAGGGGATTCGTCCAACCCATATAACGGGTATATTATTGGTTGGTTTCTTGATAGAGTTGAACTGTAAATGCACGACAGTGCTCGGATTATGATAAGGTGATATCATTAGTATCCGTTTTACACAGTTAGCTCGAGGATCAAGAAACCGAGATTAAATATATGCGAGATTGGCATATTCCATGTCTCGTGTTTAATCTTGATAATGGGACGAAGGGACGATGACATGTTTACGAGGCATATTGAATCAGTACTGATCTTGTCGTTCGGGTATCAATGATGTGTTGCTCGACGCCGCTCTTTGCTTATAATTGTAAATAAGTTTACAATTATTGTCGGACATTACAAGTGCCTACAAGGTCACACACTTAGAATCGTTGATTCGAGCAGGTGGTTGAACCGTGGTTGGACCATAGTTCGACCAGGTGTAGTTGGACCGTGGTTGGACCAGGGTCGTTTTGGGCTGGTTTGATTCACTGATTGTCAGAATTATTGAGCCAAACTTGATAGCATGTGATGTTTAATCCCATTAGTGCATAGTGGAGACATGATTAGACTAGATAGTGGTGGAATCTTAATCATGTTGGTCATTCTTGTCTCTAATAATCTATGCATTTATTGGAGTGAGTAATCAGATTACTCTACACCTTGCATTCTGATTTTTTAGAGCATCAAGAACACTCACTCACCCCTTCATTCTTTGAGAAAGAAAGAAGAACACAAAACACCATACAACTCTCGGAAATCCGCAGCTAGCACTGCTATTCGGGAGAGCTCGGGTTGGAGATCGTGAGACAGTTTCCGGCTAGTCATCGACGGTTCGTGTGGATACCGTAGAGGGGCGGGATTTCTATCCGGCTCTTGCTGATTCGTCCCTACAGTTGGGTGAAAGACCTCAATCGATTCAGGTACGTAAAAATTGTTATTCGGTTTAGCTACCCTTCACTTGGATCCTCCATGTGTATCCGGTTTTTCCGCTGCATATGTTATTGCATTTGATTGTCAGTTTGCATGCCCGGATACTTACAGTGGTAGCGGAGCCTCTTGTGAAGTTCTAAACCGAATTATGTGTTCATATGTTATATGTGATATAATATGAACATGCTAGTATATGTGATATGCTGAATTCATTTTGTATATATGATGTGCTAAATGAGTTATTGAACATGTTGATGTTGTGTTTTCGTTAAAAAGGTTTTGACAACAAGCACTTGATTGGTATGAGATATCAATCAAGATATTCATGGCAGTAAGTCGAAGAGTTCGACTAAGAAAAATCGAGTGTCGGTTTGTGTGTAGAACGATTGTCGTTCTAGTACAGCTAGGCCATAACATCGATGTTGATGAGACAAACATCGATGTTAGCATGAAGTTTAGCCTTGGCCGAACCTTCAAAACATCGATGTTGAGTGGCCAACATCGATGTTGAGTGGCCAACATCGATGTTTTGATGAAGTTTAGCCTCGGCCGAACGTTCAAAACGTCGATGTTGTATGACAAACATCTTTGTTCTCATGCAGAACTCTAAAAAAACATCGATGTTAAGAGTTAAACATCGATGTTATTTGAGCTCAGCCAAATTGGTTTGAAGTTCCAGAACTCACATAACATAGATTTTCAAGGTTCCAACATCGATGTTCTTGAGTTTTAGAAGTTCAAATATCGATGTTTAAGTTCAACATCGATGTTAAAATGCTACTGCCAAAATCATGAACTTTCAGAATTCCCAAAAACATCGATGTTTAAGAGTTGAACAACGATGTTCTTGAGCTACTGCCAAATAGTTTGGAGTTCAAGTTACTCAAAACATCGATGTTGAAATGTTGAACATCGATGTTCTTGAGCCTCGGCCAAATAGTTGGGAGAATCAGATTCTCAAAACATCGATGTTCAAGTTTAAACATCGATGTTCACTTGTAATTTTTGGTTTCCAAATTTACAAACATCAATATATGATTCATCAAAAAAATGCATGTAATGTATTGGAATAATATGTTGATGAAAATATTAAGTTCTTCTTGTGTTGCCTTCTATGATAAGCACTCATCATTGCTTAGATCAATACTTGGTAGGTTTTGCAAAAGCAAGGTGCCAATGTTTATCCTAGCAAGGTGCGACGCGATAATTGTAATATCAGAACTGCTTATTATGGTGTTGAACTTAACTAAGTCATCTTAATAGGATTAAGGACTTAGAGGCAAGGAGTTAAGCTAAGTCTATGAGATAGACAAGAACAAGTGTTGTTCACTTAACTATCCAAGAGTTACATGAGATATAATTGACAAGAGTTGTCTACCTAAATAACTATGAAGTAAGCGATCAGCCAAAGCTGACTTATCTAGTAGTGAAATATGGATCTTGGCCTACTTATATGATTGTCTTGATTTATATAGTAGGAGCATCATTTAATAGAATTCCTTGTTAAATGATTTTGTATGCATGACTCTTATTTGTGTGAGTTGATCATTGTTGTAGAATTTCCATGGCACAAAACACTAGCACAATGTCGCTGCGATCTGTCCTTGAGAAGGAAAAGTTAAATGGGAATAACTTCCTAAAATGGTATCGCAACTTGAGGATAGTCCTCAAACAAGAAAAGAAGTTGTATATCCTTGAAGGGCAAGTTCCAAATGAACCGGCGCCTAATGCTTCTAAGGCGGAAAGAGATGCTTACAAGAAGCATGTTGATGATGCATTGGATGTTGCATGCCTTATGCTTGTTAACATGGACTCTGAGCTTCAGAAGCAACATGAGACCTTGGGTGCGTTCGATATGATCGAACATCTGAAAATGCTTTTTGAAGAGCAAGCAAGGAATGAGAGGTATGAGACCTCTAAGGAATTGTTCCAATGCAAGATGGCTGAGTCATCAGCGGTGAGACCTCATGTGCTCAAAATGATTGGATACATTGAGAGCCTTGAGGGTCTAGGTTTTCCTTTGCAAAAGGAGTTGGCTGTTGATCTAGTCCTGTAATCATTACCGGATAGTTACAGCCATTTTGTCATGAATTTCAATATGAATCATCTTGACAAATCTTTGTCTGAGTTGCTTAACATGTTAGGAACAGTTGAGCAACAAATGAAGGCAAACAAATCCAACAACATTTTGATGGTTGGAAAAGGCAAAGGAAAGGGTAAAGCCACGTTTTACAAGAAGAAGAAATGTACCAAAAAATTTGGTGCATGTGCATGTTTTTGGTCCCATGTGCTGAAACCCAAAGGTGGTATTGCAAAGGAAGGACAATGTTTCCATTACAACAAACCTAGCCATTGGAAACGCAACTGCCCTGTTTACCTTGAAGAGGTGAAGAAACAGAAGGGAAGTAAGACTTCCACTTCAGGTATTTTTGTTATAGAAGCTAATATCTCTATCTCTGCATCATGGGTATTAGATACCGGATGTGGTTCTCACATTTGTGTAAATGTGCAGGAACTAAGAAAGAGTTTGAGATTGACAAAGGGTGAGATAGACCTGCGCGTGGGAAATGGAGCAAGAGTTGTTGCATTAGCCGTAGGAACTTACTATCTTACCTTACCGAGTGGTTTGGTTTTACAACTAGACGATTGTAATTATGTACCGACCATAACCAGGAATTTGATTTCTGTGTCTTGTCTTGACAAGAAAGATTTTTCTTTTGTAATAAAGGACAAATGTTGTTCTATTTATTTCAATAATGTTTATTATGGTGGTGTGTATTTAAGCAATGGTTTGTATGTTCTTAACCTAGAAACCACAATCTATAACGTTAATACGAAGAAGGTTAGAATGAACGATTCTAATGAAACCTATCTTTGGCATTGTCGATTGGGCCATATAAACGAGACTCGTATATCTAAACTCCATTAAGATGGACTTTTAGACTCATTTGATTTTAAATCATTTGAGACATGTGAGTCATGTTTGTTAGGCAAGATGTCGAAGGCTCTTTTTGTAAGTTTCCCTAGGCTATATGACATTCATATAAAAGCGGATATATGCAGCGGAAGACAAAGGAAACAGCCAAGAACACATGTGAAGCTAGTAAACCGTATAACAATTTTACTTACTTGTAGTGTTAGGATCTTTCACCTAAGCCGGAAACCGAATCAGTAAGAGCAAGAAGAAGACCTGCTCCTCTACGGTATCCACACGAACCGTGATCGGCTTCGAGTCGTCACACGAATCAAGCCTCGAGCACTCCCACTTGATGT
>JAKUCV010002838.1:2776-46409 GCA_028386065.3 Turnera subulata | reverse complement strand
GGATTGCTGAGATGATTTGATCTATAGATGAGATGTGTTTATAACTTAGTGAAGTATTAATATTTTATTAATTTTGAATTTTTGTATATTTAAGTTGGAATTATTGAGATGATTCAATTCTGAGTTTAGTTTATTTAATAGTTTTGAAATTAATAAAATATGGGTATTTAATTATTTTAGGCCTTTTAATTATTTTTAGACCCATTTGAAATGATTTTGGGTATTTAAATGATTAAGAGCCTGAACCAATAAAGTATGGACCCTCCAGCATTATTGACCCATAAAAAATCTGGACTTTAGCAGCTTATTAACCCTAATTTTCGTTCAAAATTAGGGTTAGTATATTGCCTTATGTGTTTTTGATTTTTGTGGCATGTGGAGTGGAGTGGGGAGGAGGAAAACTAAATTAGGGAAAGGGGAGTGAGTAGGCTATAAGAAAGGAGGTTCTCTAGAGCTGAAAATAGGTAAAAACTGATGAGGAAGGACGTAGGAATCAAGCAGGACCGGAATAATGAGGTTCAAAATCGGAAAGGAAAGAACACTTTTGGAAACAGGTGCTGGTGGATGTGGCGACATGACTGCCAGCACCTGGCGGGCTTAGAGACATGACCGCCAGCGCCCGGCGGACATCCTTCCCAGTTTTGGCAGTTTTTCTGATTTTTCCTGTTCTCTTGATTCTACGTATCTACCGTTGGATCTAGGGATTAAATCCTGACCCTTAGATCAACACCACGTCCAGACCCCTAGAGCACTTGAATTAGACCCCCATTTACTCTCAAAACTCACGAATTCTCTCCCTTCTCCCTCTATACACACATAAGCTAGGTGCTTGGAAAAATTCTCTAATTCTAAGCTTAGAAACCCTTTTATGGGTCGAAATTCTGGAAGAATTTTGTAGAGAGGAGTAGCAAGGAGTCAGTAGCAGCAGGAGGAGGCGGATTCAAGCAAATCGGTGGAGGAGAAGTGCTAAACCCGAGAAGAAAGTTCCAGTGGAGGCAGTCTTAGTGTTTTGGCGATATCGGGTGTTGTAGACGTTGGTTTGCTGTGATCTTGGTGTCCCTGGAAAGCTAAGAAGTAGCTCTACAACTTTGTTGCTCATGCCAGACACAAGTTCGGCCTCTTTCTACCCCGAATTCCTTGCTGACACTCTGCCAAAATTCTATTGCGAAGGGGTAAGCGCACGGGAGTTAGAGGAGAGCTACAAGAGGTAACTCGTTCTGATTTTCTTGGTTGATTGCTGCTGCCGTGACATGATGATGCTGATGATGTGATTATTTATGTGATGCATGTAAGAACTACATGAGCTTTGAACCCATGATTAGGGGGTACGTAGGCAGTTTCTAGTGGATTAAAATGCAAGCTCAATTGTTTATTTATTTTTGGTTTACTTTTGTTTTGTGTTGTTTGTGCATGGCATGTATTGATTCTTAATTGCACATGATCTTGTCCCAACATGGATGCGTGCCTAACATCTTCCCATCCGTGATAGACCCCCGGGTCCATGTCTTTGGTTCGCTATCGATTGCCTTATGGAGTCATTGATTGCTTAAGAGAGGTTTTTCCTTGAATTTTTCCCTTCAATAAAATTCAAATGGTGACTCCCAAAGACATGAATGACGATTAAGAAGAAGGTGTTGAATACGCCCAATGCATTTTGGGTCGAGTATTCACACATGGCATGCTCGTTATTCTACAGACAAAGTTATCTAAAGATTCGGACATGTCGTGCCCCTCCAGTCATCAACCCCAGGAAATTTAAGTCTACATCAAATGATGAATTTCCGATGTTGTCACTTTCATTGATCATCTATCCTCAACCAAGTCTGCCTTCTCAAGGAATTCATGTTCTACATATAAGTGATGCATGAGCATGTCTACAATGTGTTTACAATGCACGAGGATGTCCCTAGCTTCTACATGTTTATTTTTGGATGCAAGTGCTTATGACATGTTTTCTTTCCTCTCTCCTGTTCTTTTTCTCGATTTTTCCTCTCTTTCACTCGTCTTCTCTTTGAATGCAAGTGCTTCCTAATTCTACATGAAGTGTACGCTTCTTGAATGCAAGTGCTCTCTCTATATTGTGTGTTTGGATGTAAATGCCCATAATATGATGCATGAGCATTGAAAATCATTCGAGCTAAGGTGAAAGTTAAGCAACTTATGAAAAAGCGAGTTATGCCATCAGAAACTACAAAGCTTCAAAGAAAAATGTTCCCAATGACTATGAACCCATTCACCTCAAATTCTATCTGGGACCCCAAGTTTGAGCATTTCTTTTTGAAAGGTTCAATAGACAAAGAATCATCTTGAAAAGCAAAATCAAAAGATGAATGGATACCCCAAAAAATGGACGGAGGCAACATGCCCGGATGATCGCGTATGGCTACCCATGTAGTTCTGTCTTCATTGACAGGAATTGTCTTCAAGGCGATGTTATCTACCACGCGGATGCCCCTTTTCATTAGCTACTGTCCCCACTTCTCCTTTACCCTTAAATTTTGCCTAAGCCGCCCATGTGAGTTTTGCCCCTTGTCATGGGCTAGATGTAGGCCGCTCGGGCCGGGTATACTCGAATGACCATCGAGGAGGTATAATATCCACTTCAATAAGGGAAACCAGGAATCACATATCTAAGAGACCATTGGAGAGATGTGCTTTATGATGACCGGATTCAGAATGAGTTTCTGGAGGAAGATGGACTTGACTGACATCAACAACTTTATGAGGACCAAAATACATGTCCAAAGGAAGAGGCCTCATGACTACAAAGGAGACTTGGATACTAAAGATACAATCAATAGTGTGGCATGTCTATCTGACAACGACCCCAATCTTTCCATTGAATCAATCTAGGAACCGTAATTTATAGACCGGTGTGAACACACTAAAATTAGAATATAAACATACTTGAACCTTGAATTGATAAGATGATTCAATCCTGGGATTAAGACATGTCAAGAATTTAACTTAGTAGAAATAATATATTTTTGCAATTTGGACCTTCATGTATTTGAACTCTAGGATTAATGAGATGATTTAGTCCTAGAATAAAATATACAATAAGGTTTATTTAGGTTGGAACATATTCTAAGTGCTTGGGCCTTTTGTTTATTTTCAACCCAATTATATTGAGATCATGTATTCTTGGGTTAAGATTGAGTTTAGGGGCCCAGGTTAATTCTCCAGAGTCTAATTAGCCCATTAACACATTTCTTGCAGGTTAATTTTAGCTCTTGTCTTTCATGGAAAATCAGAGTTATGTTATCAATTAATTAGATTTTGTGTTTTTGGTATGATTTTACTCAAAATGGGTGTCAATGTGTAACTAATCAGTTATGGAATGATTTTGAGGAGTAGTAATCAAGTAATGGAGTGATTCTGGGTTGATTAAGGGTTAATTACGCGGTAGGATTAGATCAGAGCTGAATTAGGGGGATTGGGGGCTTCGAAAAGGTAAGAACGGGTGGCAGGTGGGGTGATCGGCGGTCCTCTCGCGACGACCGCCAGGTCCCGGCGGTCATCCACCCAGGAAAGAACGAGTGGCACGCGGGGTGACCAGCGGTCCTCTCGCGACGACCGCCAGGTCCCGGCGGTCATCCACCCATGACCGCCGGGCCTGGAGGGCATTCAGCAGATGACCGCCGGCCGTGGCGGTCATCCCCCTCCAGAAACGCCGAAATCTCCGATTTTGTTTCTAATTTTGATCCTACACAGTTTTGAACCAGATTTTAGGGCATAATCTTCACCATTAAGCAGGTCCACGCCCCTAAGCTTCCCAGAATGCTATAAATAGGACCCCTCACACACATTTCAAAGGGAACATTTTTTATTTCTCACATACACACCCATAAGCCTCGAGCGCTTGGAGAAACTCTACCTCTCCAAGTCTAGAAATCCATTTATAGGCAGAAACTCTGGTAGAATTTCGTGGGAAACATCAGCAATAATCTAGCAAGGAAGAATCAAGGAGAGGATCAACCACTGAGCTTAGAAGTGGCAAGAAGGTGGGTGTAGAACATAACGCCAATTCAAGGAGCTAGAGGAAGGCTACAAGAGGTAACACTAGTCCCTTCTTGTTTGATTCTGGTTGATGACATGCTGATGCTTTTGATGATGTAAGTTTCTGGGCATGCAAATATGACACTCATATGCAATAAAACGCGCAGCGGAAAACCGGAAACACATGGAGGATCCAAGTGAAGCAACTAAACCGAACAACAAAATTCGCTCCTTGTATGGTTGAGGTCTTTCACCCAACTGTTTTGCCGAATCAGCAAGAGCCGGACAGCAATCTCGCCCCTCTACGGTTTCCATACAAACCGTGATAACTAGTTGGAATCGTCACACGATTACCAACCCGAGCACCTCCGAACTGATGTGCTAGCAGCAGGTTTCGGAAGCTAGAGTTTGTGGTATTTTCTTCTTTCTCAAAGAAGGTGTTTATAGTCTGAAACTCACAAGAACTCTCAAGACACTCTCAAGACTCAATGCACTGAAAAATTTCAGACTCAAAGTGATGAATCACCAAGCATAATCACATTATCCTAGTCTAATCCCACTTACAAAAGCAAGGGACAAAGTGGCCAACACATTTGGCCAACATGATTAGCTTTTAGCTAATTATATCTCCATTAACTCTTGGTGGGATTACACATCACATGGCACTAATTATGGTTCAATAAAATCAGACTTTTAATGAACCAAACCAGCCCAAAATGACCCTAATCCAACCACAGTCCAACCACACCTGGTCGAATTATGGTCCAACCACGGTTCAACCACCTGCTCGAATCAATAATTCTTTGTGTGTGACCCTGTAGGCACTTGTAACCTTTGGCAATAATCGTAAAATCTCATTTTACAATTACAAGAAAAGAGCGGCGTCTAGCAACACATCATTGCTACCCAAACGACAAGATCAGTACTGATTCATATGCCTCGCAAACATGTCATCGTCCTTTCGTCCCATTATCAAGATTAAACCGAGACATGGAAAACGTCAATCTCGTATATGTTTAATCTTAGTTTCTTGATCCCCGAGTTAACTGTGTAAAACGGATACTCATGATATCACCATATCATATAATCCGAGCGTGGCCACGCATTTACAATTTAACTCTATCAAGAGGCCCATCTGATAATATACCCGTTATATGGGTTGGACGAATCCCATCTTGATCGATCAAAACCCACTACACATTACGTCATATACCCAATGATTACCCTTACGTCTACTCAGTTACGAGTGACTAGGAATATTATCAAAGTATACACCTCATATGTTGGGAACCTTGACGTTCTCAGGTCTAAGGACAATACATATAAGAACCATAATGACAATCATATAACGTTCCATATAGGGTTCTTATGTGGGTCGGTCCAGTCCACAAGTTCTCTAACTTGTACCCGTTTGTAGAATTCATATCTCATATAATTCACAACATACGCTAGTCTTAATTTATTATTACAACCCATCCATAATAATAATCGACTAGGGACATTTAAGAATATATAATATTCTAGGGTTATAAATATGTGCAAGCGTTTATCTCATAAACATATTTATTGGAAGAACCTTAATGTATATACATGACTACATATGATCATCCATTGATTGGCTTTTGGGCACATTACTAACAATCTCCCACTTGCACTAAAGCCAATCATCCATGTATCTATTACCAATGGATGTAGCATGACCATCATGCTTCCCTTGTGTGAGAGGCTCAGTCAAAGGATCTGCTACATAGTTCTCAGAAGGAACTTTGTACAGTCCCAGTTGTAGAGTCGACAACTGTTTCTTGCTTGGAACTCTTCCAGCAAACAGCACCAACTCCAAGACAAAACACATAACCTGACTGCGATCTAAAGTCATCCCTGTCGGTTTGGAAGCTAGCATCTGTGTAACCCTTTACAACAAGCTCATCAACGCTTCCATATACAAGGAATGCATCCTTAGTTCTTCTCAAGTACTTAAGGATGTTCTTAACCGCTGTCCAGTGACTTTCACCGGGATCAAATTGAAACCTGCTTGTGACACTCAAAGCATATGCAACATCTGGTCGAGTACATAGCATGACATACATGATAGATCCTATTACAGAAGCATAAGGAATCTTACTCATCGCTCTCTCCTTAGATGTTCTAGGACATTAATTTTTTGAGAGAGATACGCCATATGACATGGGCAGGAAACCTTTCTTGGAATCTTGCATGCTAAACCTCTTTAGCACCTTATCAATATATGTATTTTGACTTAGCCCAAGAAGCCTTTTGGATCTTTTTCTATAGATCTTTATACCTAGCACGTAGGCAGCTTCCCTAAATCCTTCATTGAGAAATTCTTTCCTAACCAAGTCTTTACAGACTGTAGTGTCGGAATATCATTCCCAATGAGTAGAATGTCGTCAACATACAACAACAAGAAAACAATAATGCTCCCACTAACCTTCTTGTAAACACATGGTTCATCTTCATTTTTAATGAAACCAAACTGTTTAATTACTTCATCAAAACGAAGATTCCAACTCCTAGAAGCTTGCTTTAATCCATAAATGGATCTTTGCAACTTGCATACCTTGTTAGCATTTTCTGGAGTGACAAAACCTTCAGGTTGTGTCATGTACACATCCTCTAAAAGATTTTTTTTTTTTTGATAGAATCCTCTAAAAGATTTCCATTAAGGAAAGCAGTTTTGACATCCATTTGCCGTATCTCATAATCATGGTATGCTGCTATAGCCAATAGAATCTGGATGGATTTAACCATGGAAACTGGCGAGAAAGTCTCATCATAGTCAATACCATGAACTTGCTTGAAACGTTTCGCAACCAATCGCCCTTTAAAGGTAATCACATTACCATCCATGTCTATCTTTTTCTTAAAGACCCACTTGCACCCAATAGGTTTTACCCCTTCAGGTGGATCAACCAAGGTCCATACCTTGTTTTCATAGATGGATTCCATCTCCGAATTCATGGCTTCTAGCCACTTCTTAGAGTCTGGACCCGTAATAGCCTGCTGATAGGAAGTGAGCTCATCCTCATCTATGAGCATCACGTCCCCAGTGTGAGTCATAGGAAATCCATATCTCTCAGGCTCATGCCGAATCCTATCCGACCTACGTGGTCCATGTGTTACAGGTACAGGACTTTCATCCACAACATCTTGTGGTTCCTTTCCTCGTTCCATCTCAGCCTCTAGATCTCGAACTTCTTCGAGTTCTATTTTTCTCCCACTGATTCCTCTAGAAATAAATTCTGCTTTTAGAGAAATAGCAGTCCGAGCAACAAACACTTTGTGCTCTGAAGGATTATAGAAATAATATCCTTTAGTTTCCTTAAGATATTCAGCAAAGAGGCTCTTTTCGGATTTAGGGCCGAGTTTATCTGATGCTTCACATCTCACGTAAGCTTCACAACCCCAATTCCTCATAAAAGACAAATTGGGACGCTTCCGTGTCCATATTTCATATGGTGTCTTTTCAACCGATTTAGATGAAACATGGTTAAGTGTAAAGGCAGCACTTAATAATGCATGTCCCCAAAATGAAGAAGGAAGGTCAGCTTGACTCATCATAGAACGAACCATGTCTAACAAAGTTCTATTCCTCCTTTCAGATTCACCATTCCATTGAGGCGTACTCGGTGGAGTGAGCTGTGATACTATACCACACTCCTTTAGATGATCAAGAAATTCTCAGCCTAAGTATTCACCTCCTCGATCAAATCGAAGCATTTTAATACTCTTGCCGAGTTGATTCTATACTTCATTCTTGAATTCTTTGAACTTTTCAAAGGATTTTGACTTGTGTCTCATTAGATACACATAGCCATACCTACTGAAATCGTCAGTAAATGTAATGAAGTATTGAAATCCACCTCTAGCTTGTGTCGACATAGGTCCGCATACATCACTATGTATAAGACCTAACAAGTCCGAGGCTCTTTCACTTTTACCGGTAAAAAGAGCCTTCGTCATCTTGCCTAACAAACATGACTCGCATGTCTCAAATGATTCAAAATCAATTGAGTCTAAAAGTCCATCTTTATGGAGTTTAGAAATACGAGTCTCGTTTATATAGCCCAAACAACAATGCCAGAGATAGGTTTCATTAGAATCGTTTAATCTAACCTTGTTCGTATTGATGTTATAGATTGGTGTTTCAAGGTTTAGAACATACAAACCATTGCTTAAATATGCACCACCATAGTAAATATCATTGAAATAAATAGAACAACAATTGTTCTTTATTTTTAATGAAAAGCCTTTCTTGTCCATACAAAACACAGAAATCAAATTCTTGCTTATGGTAGGTACATAATAACAATTGTCCAGTTCTAAGACCAAACCACTCGGTAAGGATAGATATTAAGTCCCTACGGCTAATGTGGCAACTCTTGCCCCATTTCTGGACACTTAGGTCTATCTAACCCTTTGCCAATCTCCTACTCTTTCTCAGTTCCTTCACATTTAAATAAATGTGAGAACTACATTTGGTATCTAACACCCATGATGCAGAGATAAAGATGCTAGCCTCTATAACAAAATACCTGAAGCGGAAGTCTTACTTCCCTTCTGTTTCTTCACCTCTTCAAGGTAAACAGGGCAGTTGCGTTTCCAATGGCCAGGTTTGTTGCAATGGAAACATTGTCCTTCCTTTGCAATACCACCCTTGAGTTTCAGCACATGAGAACAAGAAGATGCACATGCACCAAACCTTTTGGCACATTTCTCCTTCTTGTCAAACTTTGCTTTACCTTTCCTTTACCTTTTCCAATCATCATAATGTTGGAATTGTTTGCCTTCATTTGTTGCTCAACTGTTCCAAACATATTTAGCAACTCAGACAACGATTTGTGATATGGCAAAATTGGCTGTAACTATTCGGCAACGATTGCAGGACTAGATCAACGGCCAACCCCTTTTGCAAAATAAAAACAAGATCCTCACGACTCTCAATGTATCCAATCATTTTGAGCACATGAGGTCTCACGGGTGACGACTCAACCATCTTGCATTGGAATAAAGCCTTAGAGGTCTCGTACCTCTCATGCCTTGCTTGCTTTTTTCAAGAGCATTTTCAGGTGCTCGATCATATCGAACGCCCCCATGTTCTCATGTAGCTTCTGAAGCTCAGAGTCCATGGTACTAAGTATAAGGCATGCAACATCCAATGCATCATCAACAAGCTTCTTGTGAGCATCCCTTTCTGCCCTAGGAGCATTAGGCGTCAGCACATTAGGAACAGGCCCTTTAAGGACATACAACTTTTCTTGCTTGAGGACTATCCTCAAAATACGATGCCACTCTAGGAAACTATTCCCATTCAGCTTGCCCTTCTCAAGGACCGATCACAATGATAATGTGCCAGTGTTTTATGCCATGATAATTCTACAACAACAATCAACTCACACAAATAAGAGTCATGCATACAAAATCATTTAACAAGGAATTCTATTAAATGATGCTCCTACTATATAAATCAAGACAATCATATAAGTAGGCCAAGATCCATATTTCACTACTAGATAAGTCAGCTTTGGCTGATCGCTTACTTCATAGTTATTTTGGTAGACAACTCTTGTCAATTACATCTCATGTAACTCTTGGATAGTTGAGTAACAACACTTGTTCTTGTCTATCTCATAGACTTTGCTCAACTCCTTGCCTCTAAGTCCTTAATCCTATTAAGATGACCTAGTTAAGTTCAACGCCACAATAAGCAGTTCCGATATTACAATTATCGCGTCGCACCTTGCTAGGATAAACATTGGCACCTTGCTTTGGCAAAACCTACCAAGTGTTGATCTAAGCAATGATGAGTGCTTATCATGGAAGGCAACACAAGACGAACTTAATATTTTCATCAATATATTATTCCAATACATTACATGCATGTTCTTGATGAATGATATATTGATGTCTGCAAATTTGGAAACCAAAATTACAAGTGAACATCGATGTTTAAACTTGAACATCTATGTTTTGAGAATCTGATTCTCCCAACTATTTGGCCGAGGCTCAAGAACATCGATGTTTTGAGTAACTTGAACACCAAACTATTTGGTAGTAGCTCAAGAACATCGATGTTCAACTCTTAAACATCGATGTTTTGAGAATTCTGAAAGTTCATGATTTTGATAGTAGCATTTTAACATCGATGTTTGAACTTCTGAAACTCAAGAACATCGATGTTGGAACTTTGACATCGATGTTATGTGAGTTCTGGAACTTCAAACCAATTCGGCCGAGCTGAAATAACATCGATGTTTAACTCTTAACATCAATGTTTTTTGAGAGTTCTGCATGAAAACATCGATGTTTGTCATACAACATCGATGTTTTGAAGGTTCGGCCAAGGCAAAACTTCATGTGAACATCGATGTTGATCTGATGAACATCGATGTTCTGGCCCTGCTGCACTAGAACGAAAATCGTTCTATACGCAAACCGACACTTGATTTTTCTTAGTCGAACTCTTCGACTTACTGCCACGAATATCTTGATAGATATCTCATACCAATCAAGTGCTTGTTGTCAAAACCTTTTAACAAAAACACAACATCAACATGTTCAATAACTCATTTAGCACATCACATATACTAGCATGTTCATACTATATCACATATAACATATGAACACAAAATTCGGTTTAGAACTTCACAAGAGGCTCCGCTACCACTGTAAGTTTCCGGGCAAGCAAATATGGCACTCATATGCAATAAAATGCGCAGCGGAAAACCGGAAACACATGGAGGATCCAAGTGAAGCAACTAAACCGAACAACAAAATTCGTACCTTGTATGGTTGAGGTCTTTCACCCAACTGTTGTGCCGAATCAGCAAGAGCCGGATAGCAATCTCGCCCCTCTACGGTATCTACACGAACCCTGATAACTAGTTGGAATCGTCACATGATTACCAACCCGAGCACCCCCGAACTGATGTGCTAGCAGCAGGTTTCGGAAGCTAGAGTTTGTGGTATTTTTTTCTTTCTCAAAGAAGGTGTGTATAGTCTGAAACTCACAAGAACTCTCAAGACACTCTCAAGACACATTGCTCTGAAAAATTTCAGACTCAAAGGGATGAATCACCAAGCATAATCACATTATCCTAGTCTTATCTCACTTACAAAAGCAAGGGACAAAATGGCCAACACCTTTGGCCAACATGATTAGCTTTTAGCTAATTATGTCTCCATTAACTCTTGGTGGATTACACATCACATGGCACTAATTATGGTTCAATAAAATAAAACATTTAGTGAACCAAACCAGCCCAAAACGACCCTGGTCCAACCACAGTCCAACCATGGTCCAACCACGGTTCAACCACCTGCTCGAATCAATGATTCTTTGTGTGTGACCCTGTAGGCACTTGTAACGTTTGGCAATAATCGTAAAATCTCATTTTACAATTGTAAGCAAAGAGCGGCGTCTAGCAACACATCATTGCTACCCAAACGACAAGATCAGTACTGATTCATATGCCTCGCAAACATGTCATCTTCCTTTCGTCCCATTACCAAGATTAAACCGAGACATGGAAAACGTCATTCTCGTATATGTTTAATCTTAGTTTCTTGATCCCCGAGTTAACTGTGTAAAACGATACTCATGGTATCACCATATCATATAATCTGAGCGTGGCCACGCATTTACAGTTCAACTTTATCAAGAGGCCCATCTGATAATATACCCGTTAAATGGGTTGGACGAATCCCATCTTGATCGATCAAAACCCACTACACATTACGTTATATACCCAATGATTACCCTTACGTCTACTCAGTTACGAGTGACTAGGAATAATATCAAAGTATACGACTCATATGTTGGGAACCTTGACGATCTCAGGTCTAAGGACAATACATATAAGAACCCCTAATGACAATCATATAACGTTCCATGTAGGGTTCTTATGTAAGTCGGTCCAGTCCACAAGTTCTCTAACTTGTATCCGTATGTAGAATTCATATCTCATATAATTCTCAACATACGCTAGTCTTAATTTATTTATTACAACCCATCCATAATAATAATCGACTAGGGACATTTATGAATATATAATATTCTAGGGTTATAAATATGTGCAAGCGTTTATCTCATAAACATATTTATTGGAACAACCTTAATGTATATACATGACTATATTTGATCATCCATTGATTGGCTTTTGGGCACATTACTAACAGTGGTGACATAACGCCATGTTTAGAACTACGTGGCATTGACCCTGGTCACTCGGGTACGTAGGTAGTCTCGGTTTTACAACGGGATGCAAGCCAAATCTTCTTCTTCTCCCCTTCTCTTTATATTACACACTTGCACACCAGCACAAGGAATACTTGCATTCTTCAATTGCAGAATGTTTCGACCCAACACGGATGGGTGCCTAACACCTTCCCATCCGTGACGAACCCCCGATCCCATGTCTTTGGTTCGCCATGACCATGTTGCCTAAAGGAGTCAGTTGAAGGTTTTTTCCCAAGTTTTGTCTGTAATAAAATTTGGGTGGCGACTCCAATGACATGGGATTGACCCAAAGAAGAAGGTGAAGGAATAGGTGAATAGGCCCAAGTGATTTTGGGTCGGGTATTCATAGTTGGCGACTCCGTGGGGGAAGTAGTGGGTTCAAGAAAATTGTGCGATCATTGAGTTTTGTGTGTCTTTTTACTTATCATCATAAGTGCTC
Organism: Turnera subulata; assembly: GCA_028386065.3. Taxonomy (NCBI): domain Eukaryota; kingdom Viridiplantae; phylum Streptophyta; class Magnoliopsida; order Malpighiales; family Passifloraceae; genus Turnera; species Turnera subulata. Next base: position 33,714 of record JAKUCV010002838.1, on the reverse strand, counting down.
TGCATTCATGATGATTAACGTGAAGCTTTTACCGTAAGAGGGCGATGAAATCCAAGTCCACCACAATGCTTTCTTCAAGTGATGGCGGCTTGAGTGAACCCGTTTCTGGATGCTTAGCAGTGATGGAGATAAATGGGCCTTGAACCTCACGCGATATCTATTATCACATGTGAGTAGGTCAACCTATTCTCTAGCGGCAATCTTTTGGCCCCCAACTAGCTGCATACCTCGAGAATCTCATGCATTATGAATCAATAAGTGGTACGTGCATTTGTATGATTTATTGTTGTGAACCCAAATAAATGTAAATAGTTTGCCCCTTATTCTTGAACACCCCAAACCCAATGAGATAGTATGTACTGGGAAGCCTATGGGATGCCAAGTCTCTGATCTCCGTACTTCAACTGCTAGGGCAAAATGAAGGACAATAGTGCTAGGACAAATGTGGTTGAAGAATCAATGGACTTGTTGGAAGACCCGAGGCTCAGGGATGCGTTATTGGCTTTGCCGAAAGGGAAGATGGTGTCCCCTGCGAGTGATGGGGGACAAGTTTTAGAACCAGGTAATGAGAGCAAGGTGGTAGTCATCCAAGATGAGGACTCAATGATGCAGGAATCCAAGGGAGAGGAGGAGAGACTTTAAAGGGTGGAAGAGTTATTGAAGACCATGAAGAGGAAAGAAGATGACTGGAACTTGGAATGCTTGTCTTTGTTCCCTAGAGCCCGACTCCCTGAGAAATTCAAAATGCCCGACATTGAGAAGTTCAATGGAATGGTATGTCGTACCATCCATCTGAAGATCTATGTGAGGATGCTACAGCCTATGGGGTAGGACCGGAGTTGATAGTTCAATTTTTCCAAAAGACCTTATCGGGGGCAGCATTGAAGTGGCTCATGACCTTGGATGAGAGCAAGGTGAGCAAATGGGATGACATCTCTAAGGAGTTCATAAATCAGTACAATTATATCACCGAAGTGGATGTAACCAAGAGGGATCTTGAGATGACCAAACAAGAAGCCCAGGAAACCTTCTTTGCCTATATCTCGAGATGGCGCGACAAGGCATCATTGATGGTGAATAGACTCGTTGAAGAAGACCAAGTGCAGATGGTAATCAAGAATCTCCAACCAGCCTACTATGATCGCATGGTTGGAAACTATTATGCTAACTTTAAAGCACTTATTGGGGCAGGGATACAATTGGAGGATGCTATCTGCTCTAGGAAAATCAAAGCCTCTACGGATGTCCCTACACCCAAGAGGATCTTTAATGTAGCTCAAGGAAAGAGGTCTGTTGAGGTGAATCATGTTGCCATCCAGGCACCACTACAGATGGGGTCAAAGCCTAGGGGCTTCACCCCTCTCCCTATACTTTGGGGAAGATGCTCAAGAAATGTATGGAGAAGGCCTTGTTGCAGCCTTTGGACCCAAGGCCTGATCTACCTCTTAGAAGGGACCCTAACAAGTTCTCTAAATTCCACCAGATGGCTGGGCACATTACTGATAATTGTTTCCGGCTTCGTCATGAGATCCAAGATATGATAGAGAGGAATGAGATAATCCTACCTAAGAGGCCCAACACCAAGTTGAACCCACTACCCTTGCATGAAGAGATTGACATGATAGAGCCAGAGTCCACTCTTGAACACGAATGCTTTGTACTTGATCTCAGTGAGTATGTGGAGTCAAATGAGGAAGTTGATATCATCACTAGAACTGGAAGGGTAGTAAGGAGAGCCCCTCTCCGTTTGGATGAACCTGAAGAAACGACAGATCCTGAAGAAGATATGGTAGTTAAGCAGCAGAAGAAGACTCAGGCCAACATCTCAATTTGGGGTTTACTGATGTCCTCCCGCATACACAGGGAGAAGGTGCTTCAGACTTTGAATAAGGCTCATGTTCCTATCGACACTACACCTGAGATACTGGCCAACATGAAAGCTTCTATGGAAACTGATAACCAGATCTCTTTCACTGATAAGGACTTGCGCTCGGACAAGGGAACCCATGTCGAAGCAATATATATAACCATCCAGGTCAAGGGCAACCAAGTACCCTTGGTATTGATAGACAATGGGTCCGCCTTGAACGTGTGCCCTTTGAAGACTGCAAGCTTATTTGGATTTGGGACCACAGATTTCTTGCCCTCTCGGACAATGGTTAGGGCGTATGATAATACTCGAAGAGAAGTGCTGGGGATGATAAAACTGGAGGTAGTCATTGGGCCTGCCCCTTTTACAGTGGAATTCCAATTGCTAGATATCACCTCTAGCTTCAACCTACTTCTTGGGAAACCATGGTTGCACCAAGCTTGGGCTGTAGCTTACACTTTGCATCAAATGTTACGATTTCCCTATCAAGGAGGGATAGTCACGGTCAAAGAAGAAACAACTGAGAAGAATATCAAGCCAGTATTTGGGACCAAAGGAGATGAGGAGGTGACTTTATCCAGGTTTATCTTTGAATCAGTCAGTGCCATCACAACAGAGATGCTGGTCAATAGGCCTCCCTATTACAATCCATTCGGCAACACATTAATTATGGGGATCATGGAAAAGATGAGGTACTTCCCGATCATTGGGCTGGGGAAGAGACAATAAGGGATATTAGAGATCCCTGAAATTTCAAAGGCCACGCCACCCGTTGGTCTGGATACACTCCAACCTCAATAGATTTAGAGAAGCAAAGGGAGAAGAACCATGCAAGGGCACTAGCTCATAAGAAGAAGCAAGAGTGGGACTTCCCCATGATCCCCTATTTCAAGACACTGAAAGGCTATTTTATGAAAGAAGGGGAAGACTTTCCTTTTTGTGGATTTCTTGAACCATGGGTATGCAACGTCACAAATGTTAGGAAGTCAGGATTCGAGCTATTTTTTGACTGCTATCCAGAAGAACTGGAGGATCCGGAAGAAGGAGAAGAGGAGAGGGGTGAAGACGATGAAGATTTTGGGTGCGAACATCTCTTTGATGAAGTCAGGGCTATTTGAAGAGACGGGTGTTGGTCTACACTAGGTGCCTAGCTGAAGAGTCTGAAATCCAGCCTAAAGAACGCCAATAGGCAAGTCGTTGTCATATTATTTTTCCAAATAAATAAAGGCTTCTTTCTTATGTGATTATCTTGGCAATTTCTTTATGTATATATGGTACATGTGAATGTAATGAGCTGGATAAAACTCTCTAAAATCTGTGGAAATTAATCCTAGGGCTAATACTAGTAAAAACAACACTACAAGAAATCTGATAATAGAAGACGGATATTTTTCGTCACTAATAATCAATTTTCGTCTTCAAAAGAAGTAGGAGACAAAAAAATTTCGTCACGAGGTTCGTCCCTAGATCCTCGTCGCTAAAGGGTATAGTGACGAAATAAGCAGTTTCGTACCTAATAATTTTACCTTTTGTAGACGAAATTTGGGTACATCCCTAAAACTATCATTTTAGGGACAGAAATATTCGTCATCGAAAGGTAATATTTTATGTCACTAATATGTCGATTATGTCACCAATCCCTTCACACTGAGTTATAGAAAAATTGTTTTGGGGACATAATTAATATTTTGTGTGGCGTCACTAATGTAATTAATTAGGAAACAATATATTTCCTAATTTATAATGATATATTTTCTAATTTATATTTCCTAATTTGGAGAAGATATATTTCCTATTCTGTAAATGATATATCTTCTGATTTATAGTGATATATTTCCTGATTTATATTCCCTAATTTGGGGAAGATGTATTTCTTCATTTATAAACATATATTTCCTAATTTGGGGAATATATATTTCCTAATCTGTGAATGATATATTTCTTAATCTGTGATTAATTTGGAGACAATAAATTAGGCACACCTGTTTTCGTCACTACTGTAATAAATTTGGAGATGATTCATATATGAAATATGTAACAAGCAATTTCACCCAAAATACATTTAAACATTCAACATTCAACATAGTATTTTAATCACAAAATTCTAATTTATAAAATACATAAAAAAGATACATCATTTGTTTACTACCAATACATTCTCTCAAATTCTATAACCTATCTTGTAAATCTCTACGATCCCTTTAGGCCTGCATTCATCCTTGAATCCATGTGCATCCATCCTTACGATATTGTATTGTAGACTTCCTGCAAAATTTGATCAAAGCAAAAATAATAAATCAATTAACCTCCCATTCAGATCAGTGGAATTCACCATTGCTACAAAAAAATTCAAATTGAGAAGAACAAAACACTCACCTTCTATACTTTATAAGAAACTTTTCTTCTATATTGTCTTAACTCCTTCAAACACACAATAAATATCAAGAATACATCAAGAATATGATCTTTTTTTTTTGGTAGAATAACGGCCTCAAAGGCCAGCAGCTTACTGTCTTACAAATCTACTTTGGGCTATTCCCATACAATCATACTACAACCCTCACAAATACATGGAGGAGGGACTTGAATATGATCTGTTTAAAGAAGAATGAGAATAAAAAAATGTAGATAAAGAGAAAAAAGCTAAAAGAGATAGAAAGAAGACAAGAGAAGAGAGAAAAAAAAGAAAATAAGAAGAGAAGAACGAGGGGAGGCCGTTATCAAATGAATGAGGTGAAATTAGGGTGCTCTAGGGTTTTTAATACCAACACTATGCATTTATTGAGTCAATATAAGTATTTCCTTTCTTTTCTCATTGCTTCCTTTTTGTGTGGAGTTGTCGGCGTTTTGTAAAAAATTACAACTATTTTCCTTTCTAGTTCAACATGCTTTTCCTTCTAAACTGATGCTAATAATTTTATGTAAATATGTAAGTAAAATATCTAACGTTTACCTCTATACATAATGTCTTATTTTATAAATATTTCTCTATTTTTAATTTATCTTTTGCACCCCTCAGCAAAGAATTTTTTTCTATTTAATTTTTATGTTAGAAAAATTTAATAAATAATGCATTATCTTAATATGCAAGAAAAATATCTATATTTACCTCTATACATAATGTCTTATTTTCTAACTATTCCTCTATTTTTAAATTTATCTTTTACACCGCAAACAAAGATTTATTTTCTAGTTAGTTTTTATATTAGAAAAATTTAATAAAATTATTGTATACGTTAATTAAAATAGTTGATGTTACTATATTATTATTGCTTTTTCATATTAAATTATACAGTAAATCTATTACTCATAGAGAAATTGTAAACTTATTTACCTTTACCTAGTTTTTGTTTCCGTCACAGAAAAATTAGCTAATTCGACGTTTATTGGTGATATTTTATATTTCGTAGACGATATATTCTTTTTCGTCATTAAATTTTTCCCTCCATTTTCTTGCACCAAAACTTTTTTGTTCTAAATTTTAAGTGATGAATTTATGAGGCAATTATAATTTTGTCGCCAAATAGAATGTTTGGAGACGAAATTATAACTATTTGTGATAATAATATTACGCAGGTGGTCCAGCATGCTGCGGCCCCTTAACTCACACGTCTCGGGTTTGATCTGGAGAAACGTGGAGGTATGGAAAATGAACCTGTTGGGAGTGGTTAAATATGTTGGACCCCGCTCGTGGTCTTAGGCTAAATGCCCGGGAAGCGAGATTGGGTGTCGAGCCACGGATGAGATTAGTCTGGCTTGTCGAGCTGGGATACTCATTAGTATAAAAAAAAAATAATACTTACGCCATAAAATTGAAACACATTGGTGACATACTTTGTCTTATCGTCTCCAAAATATTTTTGGGAGACGGATTTTGGAAACGTCATTAAGAAAATGTCACCTATCTTCCAAAAATTTTTTTTCTCCAACAAGTGAATTTTGGAAACATCATCAAGAAAATGTCACCATTCTTTCAATAGGAAATATCATCAAGAAAATGTCACTTATGCCAAAATTGATTGAAAATTGACGAAAATATTTTAACCGTCATGGTTGTTATTGTATAATGATGCAAAAATTGTGTCATCTATAATCCAATTATTGGTGACGTGTTATAATTCGTAGATTAAGTAATTCTATTCGTCACTAAAATTTTTCTCTCCATGTCTTGACGCCAATAAAATTTGGCTCCAATTTATTAGTGACGAAATAGGGTGACTATTTTGATTCTTGTCACCAAATAATATTTTTGGGGACGGAATGTCAATTACTTGCGATGAATTGTCCTTGTCACCAAAACGTTTTACATCGGTGACATATTATCCTTTTTTCATCACCAAAAAACCATTTTAGGAGACGAATTCCAGAACGTCATCACAAAAAATGTCTCCTATAATTGAATTTGTTGTAGTGCAATGATATCAATTAAGTTCCCGAAAATTCCAAAGTCTAAATAAAAAGCTTCAAGTCACCTCTGTCATCAAGCAACCAAAGAAGACCAATTGAGGGAAACCCCATGGTGAACGGCTCAAAAGAGTGTAGCCAAGCTACAAGTCATATGGGGAAGCATGAAAGAGACTAGAGGAATAGAACTTTTTGGGGACTTACAAACAATGTAAAAAGAACTGCGTGAACCTGATTTCATGAGTTTTCACAAAAACAAACAAAAAGAAAAAGAAAGAAAACAAAAAAAAGAAAGAAAGGAAAAAAAAAGAGGAAAAGAAAAATGATGACAAGCCTTGAATACGTAGGAAGCCCAAATAGGGTCCGGTTCCATTTTATTATCTAGTAATCCAAAGATTAACGAAACAAATAAGGAGAGTTTTGTTCACTCATTTATTCGCATGCATTATGAATGTAAAGAGATGATTGCTAGGATGGGACTCAGCTCTTCTTGTATTTCTTTCGGCTCGGCTCACCCTCCTCATCCCTGCCCTTTTTGAGAAGATGCCCAGGAAACTCAAATCCCGGGGGCGCAGGTCCTTCCAGAAACATCTCCCTTGAAAGACGCAAAGACCCTTCTGAAGTAACCATTTCCTTCTTCAACCATTCCAAGTACGATTTGGGGGGATGAACCTCAAAGTGATTGCTAGTCGGCTCCCTTAAAGGCAAAGCCCAGCCTCCCTTGATAGCTTTCAAAGCCGTAGCCTTCATAGGCCCTGTCGCCAGAATTGGGATATCAGAGGGAACTGTCTGATCTAAGCCAAACTGCCTTAGAATCCTTTTTGGATGATAGTATGTAGATCTTCCTACACCCGGGAGTGTGTCCCAATCATTGCCCAGGGTACGAATGATCACCTCTTGCATCCCAAGCCACCGACAGAACCAGGTGATTTGTTCAGCTTTGAGAACCTTCATATAGATTACCAATCTCGAATTGTGTTGAAAGAGACTAAATAATCACGACGAACATAGTTTGTGGGATCAGCCCGAGGACGTTCAATCAATGTAAGGTGCTCGCACAGCCACATCTGGAGAAGGGGAAGAGGTCAACAAAACGGAATTGAAAGTTGGGGTATAGGAGGGAAAAGACATGTACCTGAAGTAAAAGAGGAGAACCAGACATGAGGGCAATGGGATTATCCTACAACACGTCCAAGCAATTGAGAGTTTAGCCCAATATGATAGGAACTGGGCTCTTTTCATCAGAGAGTCTAGCCACTAGTGCACCAATCCGAAGAGGGCAAACATTAGGGGATCCTACCAGCAGAAATTCGTGTATCATCACGAGGGCAAGAGCATGATTTTGATTCTTCCTCTAGCGAAGGTCTCCTTCCTCTGGGTGTTGTTCTTAGCCGCCGAGGAAGTATTGATTAATGACCTTTGATAGCTTCAGGTGATTGTTTTGATTCATGAAGAAACCAATCTGACCTTCAGCTAGAAATAGAAATTTCCTTACTTCCTTCAAGACAGTATCATCAAGGGAAACCATGGCAACGCCTTTTATGAATTTAGCATCCAAGAAGGCGTTGAATTCATCAACAGTAGGACACAGCTCTACCATATCCTGCCCAAAGCGGAATACACGGCGACTCTTGTCCCAAAATTTGGCAGCAGCGTGAATGAGACTTTCGTTTATCACCATGCCACGAAGCTTGAACATTCTGGATAATCCTAGTATCGTGAAGTCTATACGACACACAGGAGGAACACTCTTCATCCTCCGGAGCACCTTAGCATGATAATTTTATGTCATAATTGCCCTAGATGTGTTTGAGATATATTATGATGAGTTATGGGGATCTCTAGGTACCCAGGGTGTTATTTGTATTATGTCAGAGTCGGTGGGGATTCGTGAAAACCCTAAAGCCCAAGTCCAAAGAAACCGAAAACGAAAATTCCAAGGGGGGTCACGATCGTCGTTGTCGGTGGTCATGTAGTGAAGACCGCCACCATCGGCGGTCATCCATGCAAGACCGTCGGACGACAGCGGTCATCCACCCACATGACCGCCCGGTCAAAAGTTCGGGCCTGCCCAGAAAATTCCAAAAAATTCAGCAAAATTTGGGGAGAGGGAGAAAGGATAGGGGAGAGAAAATAAAAAGAAAAGAGAGGAAAAGAGAGGGTTACACCCGTTTACTGAGATCAAACTGTTCACCAAGAAGAGGGGCACCTGTTGACTTTTACTCGAATCTGCAATAATAAATGTTTTATATGAGAATAATATTATGCGTACATGACTTTTCAGGCCTTAATGCATATTAGGGGCACGTCACCCCCATTCTCGATTCCCAGCGGCACGGTAAGCCCTTCCCATGTTTGATATTTGGTTGAAACACCCGAGGATAACCGATAGAATAGGGGCACACTAAACCTCGTCTCTAAGATCATAGCGAGAAACTAGGGGCATCACCCCCACTTTTGGTTTGAATGTCTCAAGGGGCACGACACACTCTATTTCCTTCAAATTTAATAAATAGGGGCATGGGATCCAGACAACCTGACCATGAGGCAACACTCTTCTCAAACCTGTGAGATTATGAGGGAACCAGAAACACCAAGATGATCCCAGACACACATCCAACCCGAGACCTGAGAATGAGAGGAACCTAGAAGTGAGGTAACCAGACCATGAGATAAGAAGACCGTGAAATGAAAGGAAACCTTGAGGAAAACGAGGGGAGAGGCAAAACTAGAGATGAGAAAACTTAAAGTTGGGACCCAGCTCCCACAAACTGCGAGATGAAAGAAAATCAAGAGATGAGCTCTAAGACACAAAAGTCAAAGACCCGGTCTTCGCAAATCTAGAGATGAGTCGACCCGTGAGATGAGTAAACGCAAACCTGTGAGATGAGCAAGCGCAAACCAGTAAGAGAATGAGAGAAAAAGAGATACCCAGAGGTAAAACAACCAAGCCATAAGAGAAAAGCCGAGCACCCGACCCTTGCAACCTGGAGAGGAGTGAACCCGAACCTAAAGCTGGGGTCCAATTCTCGCAAATCGAGAGATGAGAGAAACCAAACATGAGAGAATATCCAAAGAGGAGTGAACCTAGCCTTGAGGATCCAGACATCAGACCAAATGCAAAGCCAAGAGCCCAGCCCTTACAAACCTTGAGATGAGCCGACCTTGAGACATACAGGTCAGAAGCCGGGAACCCAGTTCTCGCAAACCTTGAGACGAGGAAACCAGAAAAAAGCCGTGTACCCATTACCCGCAAATCCAAAGCCGAGGACCCAGTTCTCGCAAACCCTAGGATGAGATGATTCCCAAAAACCGAACACAGAACATCCAGTTGACAAAGATGAGATGATTCTTTGTCAACAACCTGATAAATGAGATGATTCTATCACCTCGGGATGAGATGATTCCCGCAGACCATAAACTTGGGATGAGATGATTCCTAAATCGATATCCAGTTGACAAACATGAGATGATTCTTTGTCAATGACCCGATAGATGAGATGATTCTATCGCCTCGAGATGAGATGATTCTCAAGAACCATAACCTGGGATGAGATGATTCCCACAAACCTAGGGCTAGCCCCTCAAACCTTCGGGATGAGATGATTCCTGAAGCGGAGCATGGGATGCTCCAACCCTTTGCACGCAACACACACATCTATCATTCAAATTTGGTTGTTCCTATTCTTACGTTGTTTCGTCCCTAGTCTCAAAGGACTCATCAACGAGGGGCATCTGTGAACACCCAAGTTTGACCCACGAATTTTCTACCAAAATTAGATTTTAAACATACTTGAACGTTGAATTGATGAGATGATTCAATCCTGGGATTAAGACATGTCAAGAATTTAACTTAGTAGAAATAATATATTTTGGCAATTTGGACCTTCATATATTTGATTTAGTCCTAGAATAAAATATACAATAAGGTTTATTTAGGCTGGAATAAATTCTAAGTGCTTGGGCCTTTTGTTTATTTTGAACCCAATTATACTGAGATGATGTATTCTTGGGTTAAGAATGAGTTTAGGGGCCCAGGTCAATTCTCCAGAGTTTAATTAGCCCACTAACACATTTCTTTCAGGTTAATTTTAGCTCTGATTTTCGTGGAAAATCAGAGTTAAGTCATCATTTAAATAGGTTTTGTGTTTTTGGTATGATTTTACTCAAAATGGGTGTCAATGTGTAACTAATCAGTTATGGAATGATTTTGAGGAGTAGTAGTCAAGTAATGGAGTGATTCTGGGTTGATTAAGGGTTAATTACGCGGTAGGATCAGATCAGAGCTAAATTAGGGGGATTGGGGGCTTCGAAAAGGTAAGAACGGGTGGCAGGTGGGGTGATCGGCGGTCATCTCTGGCGGACATCCATCAGAAGACCGCCGGCCATGGCAGTCATCCCCCTTCAGAAACGCCCAAATCTTCGATTTTGTTTCTAATTTCGATCCAACGCGGTTTTGGACCAGATTTCTGGGCATAATCTTCACCAATATGCAGGTCCATGCCCCTTGCCTTCCCAGAACGCTATAAATAGGACCCCTCACACACATTTCAAAGGGGACATTTTTTATTTCTCACATACACACCCATAAGCCTTGAGTGCTTGGAGAAACTTTACCTCTCCAAGTCTAGAAATCCATTTATAGGCAGAAACTCTAGTAGAATTTCGTGGGGAACATCAGCAATAATCCAGCGAGGAGAGGATCAACCATTGAGCTTAGAAGTGGCAAGAAGGTGGGTGTAGAACACAATTCAATTCAAGGAGCTAGAGGAGGGCTACAAGAGGTAACACTAGTCCCTTCTTGTTTGATTCTAGTTGATGACATGCTGATGCTTTTGATGATGTAACTGGCGACATAATGTCATGTTTAGAACTACGTGGCTTAGACCCCTGTGACACGGGTACGTAGGTAGTCTCAGTTTTACAAAGGGATGCAAGCCAAATCTTCTTCTTCTCCCCTTCTCTTTATTTTTTACACTTGCACACCAGCCCAAGGCACACTTGCATTCCTCAATTGCACAATGTTTCGACCCAACACGGATGGGTGCCTAACACCTTCCCATCCGTGACGAGCCCCGATCCCATGTCTTTGGTTCGCCATGACCATGTTGCCTAAAGGACTCATTTGAAGGTTTTTTCCCAAGTTTTGTCCATAATAAAATTTGGGTGGCGACCCAATGACATGGGATTGACCCGAGGTAGAAGATGAAGCAATAGGTGAATAGGCCCAAGTGATTTTGGGTCGGGTATTCACAACCGGGCCCGTTTTCGGATTGCCTACGTATCTGTGGATGGGGTGTTTGGTCTGAGGTATTTGTCAGGAGCGGTGTTTGGTTTGAGGTGTTTGTGTAACGCCCTGATTTTTCATAAATTTATGAAAATCTTTGAAATTTTTATTCCAATTTTATCCTCAAGCTGTTTTCGAGTTTTTGGGCAAGAAATTTATTCTTTTTCTTGGATTCAATTCTTTTACGACAGATTCGTTCCTTTGTTGGGCCTTCGTTGGGGTTAAATCGGGCTTTTGGAGTCGAAACTCAAAGTTTGGTGTAGTTTTAACCAAAACTACGTAGTTTTGGGAGAGTGTAGACATAAAAGCTGGGGAGGCTCGCATTTTGACCTAAGGAAGAAGGGTTTACCACGCCTATGATCAAAACGGTGTCGTTTTGATTGCGGTTGGCCATTACCCTAACCCTAGGTATTTATTCTTTCTTTTCACTCTCTCTCCTCACTTTTCCTCTGTTCTCTTTTCTTCTTCTCTCCCCGAGCCAGTTGTGCATCTCCCTTCCTCTTCTTTGTTTTCTTTTAGTTTTTTCTTTCTTTCCTCCTCCTTCTGCCGACGAGACGTCGCCGCCTCTATCTGCTCTTCCCTCACGATGCCGCCGCCTTCTAGCACGAGAGGAGAGCTGTTCGAGGAGGGCCTGCGATTGGAGTAACCGTATGTCGGTGCTCTTCCCTTGTGCTTCTCGTCGCGCCGCAGCCATCAGAGGAGAGCTCGAGGTGAGGGGCTCGAGTATTGGATCGGGGCGCGGGAAATCGAGGTCCGACAGGTAACCCATCGCCCCTCTTCTCTTCTCCGTTTTTCTTCGGCCGATTTGTTCTAATCGGGTTGTATCGGTTTTCTGGGGTTTTGGTTGTCGGACGCGCTCGGGGTGGCGGTCGAGTAGTGGTTTTGTGGGTTTCATTTCCGACAGTGGTTGTTGGGGTTGTTTTGGGGCAGATCCAAGGCTTGGGTTTTATGTTGGAACCCGTGAAGACGAATCCGAGTTCCTGTGATTCTGGTAAGGATCCATACTTCCTTCCTCCTCCTCTCAATTCGTTTAGTGTTTTGATGATTATGGGTATGGTGTGGTGAATGTTGTGTTGTGGTTCTGTCCGGACAGTGGCGTTGCCTTGCTTGGATTGTGGAGGAGTTGATGAGCTCGGGTTTGGGCTGTTGACGAGGGACCGAGGCTTTGCTTATGGATTTGCTGTTGTGGTCCACAGTCCGTTCTTCGTCCATTTAGAGTGTGTTTCTTTGGCGGCTATGAATTTCTCCGGTGAACTCGTGTCTCCTTTTTCCGACAGGGTTGACCGAAATCCGGCGAGCTCGGTTCTGTTCCGGCGAGGCGTGCACGGGTTCGGTGGAGCAACTAATCCTCCGGCATTTCACGGTACTACTCCCGATGAGGTTGTGCATTGTAGTTTTCATACATGGCATGTATGTAATAAACAATATAATTATTGTATCAGTAATCATCGGGTTAGTGGAAAATCGTGTACGGGGATAGAGTGACACGTGGCCGGAATATTCTCCGACGTGCATAGTACCTCTAGGACGGGTGTTCTTGGGCTCGGGTAAGATCATAGAACGGGAGTTAGTAAAACCGGGCCCAAGCCCATTAAGAAAACACTATGCTCTTACATGACATAGTTGGACTTAATAAGAGATGGGCTTTAAGCCCAAGGACTTGTTCGGGTTCAATGGTGGTTCGTGATGATATGGGCTATAGGAACAAAGGTGATGTGGGCTTTAGGCCGGATATTGATTTGGACTTAGTGGGGCTTTAGGCCCTGTGACCATTAGGTCCGTGACATGATGGGGATGTGGACCATGAGGGGGTACGGATTCGTAAGAATTAAAAGAATTATTTGGGCTTGGACCCTGATCTCTTATAATGGACCTAGTGTTACGGGTTAAACTCGGGATCATATCATTGGCATGCATTAATTAATTGTCATGAATAAACTTCTTATATGGTGTGTATGTTCGTAGGATGTTTTGGACATATGAATGTCGAGGCGGAACGAGCCTTCAGCTTTGAGGCAATTAATATGGTCCAGGTGAGGACATATAAACCTTAATATACTTTACTGCCTGCGGTAATCAAGTTGATAGGCATGGTACATGGTTTGGTAAATGATTTGATGCTGCAAGTACTTTATGCCTGGTTTAGCTTGTTGTGATACATGCTCTGGCTGTGTTGTGTGCCTGTTTGTGTATTTTGTTGCCGTGTTAATTGTTATGAGCTGATAATTCCATGCTGATTGTTATGAGCTTTTAATGCCACGCTAATTGTTGTGAGCTGGAATGCCATGTTAACTACTTTGGACTGATGATGACATGTTAATTATTTATGGGCTGGTATTGCCTTGTTTTATGATACGTGTTGTCATGCCAATATCATGTGTTCTTGTGAGCCTTAGGCTTGGTTTAGAGACTCTCTCTAGTGGTACACCACCTGTAAACACACTATGAGAATCACTCAATACATAAGTCATAAGTGATAACAATAATTATAAATAATACATGACCTACTGTGGGGCTGTTAACTGGTAGCACCGAGAGGGAGAGAGGGTAGCCCTCGGGTCCTGTTATGTTAGTAAGTAGTACTCACAGAGACGGCGACGAGGGGATTGAATTGTACGCCCCTCGATTAGTGTATTAGTGAGAGTATCCCTCATAGAGCTAGCGCCTTGGGGATTGTCGAGTGTACCCCTTGGTTATTTGTTATTACCTATTCTTTTGGTGAGAGCACCCCTCACAAAGCTGGCGACTTGGGGACTAACGGGTGTGCCCCAAGATTCTTGTTTATGTAATCCTTTGAGGAGAGCACCCCTCCTAGAGTTGTCCGCCACTTGGTTGTTAGTTGTTTTTTTTTTGTCGGAACTTACCCATTCCGGTGTATTGATATATGTATATATATATGTTTTATGTTGGGCATACGCCCTGGGGAGCTGGCCAGTCGCTACCGCGCCCGACGCACACAGTAGAGGGCCCTAATAAAATATCCAACGCTAATGATATAATTAAGCATAACTATAATAAGTTGACTAGTGATAAGTATGGGAATAAAGTCTGATCTTGACCTTGTATTGTGCACTGTGTCTCGTTTGTGCACTGTGGCTGTTATTGCCAGATGCTGATGTATTCGTGGTTGATTTGTACTGGTCTATTCTGGTTTATTTGTTTGTGGTGAGACAGTGGTTGGTCTCACCCCCTCACAGTTTTTACACAGGATAACCGAACGTGGAACGGGGATGCATTCAGGTAATAGAGCCTACTTTCCTTCGGGGACGGATCCATAGGTTGACACTCCATATGTTAGCATTTGTCATTGGACTCGTTATTGATTTTCGCTGCATAACTTATCGAGATCTTGTTTGTTATATTTGGATTGATCATTTGTTATCCCGGTTGGTTTTCCGGTGTTTACTTGGCTTGTTGAGCCTGATTTATTTTTGAGTCTTTTAGTATCCTGATGTTTATTTTGCTATTGTGTCATATTGATGAGTTAATTTATGCGGAGGTTTTCGGCATCCCTGGACTCAAAGGCATTTCTGTCTTTTCATTGTTATTTACGTTTTGTATATTTGGTTTTGGGATGCGGTCGTTTCAGCTTGGTAGCGAAGCAGGCTTTAGGTCTTTTGGATTTTCAAACAAGTGTCTGATGTGATTGTTGTGCGTAAGCGTGTTCCTTATTTTGGTGTCGGTTTTAAACTGTTTTTGACAAGTTGCTTTCATATAGGTGTCGATATGGATCCGATAGGCAGTACCTCAATGCTAAGGGTCGGAAAGACCCGAAAATAAAATTTTCAACCTTGGTTGTCAATGTCGGTTTAGTGGTACATCCACTGTCTTAATAAATCTAGGTAAACCTTAGGCCTCGGCTTGAGATTCTCTTCGGTATTATGATGGAGTATATCATCTAAGAGTTTGAAAGGCTTGCTCGTAACCCGGGTGGAGTGACCTGCGTAGTCAATGAGATGTTGTGTTGTTAACAATGGTGCTAACACTCGATGTGAGGTCAGTTCGAGACGATTTTTTTTCCTGCTCTATGTGAAGTTGCTATTCCAGTGGGACAGAGTTATCACTCTTCGTGGCTTGACGTTCAAGTGGTGTGTCGTTGCAACGGTACAACGTTGTTGACACGTTTTATTACCTGGTTTGAGTAACGATGGTGGCAAGTTCGTAATTATGCACCATGCAATATCGAAATCTGGAATTGATGTCAGGTGCTGTTGTCATGTCGTTGTGGTTGTTATTCCCAAAAGAATGTTTTATAACTATTGGGGTCTCTGGCGATATTGATGTTGAACAGGTTTGTCGAGGGGCATCGACGAAGTGATTGATCAGTTTCCGTTCTGATTTTGCTATGATGGACTTGGGTGAGACCGACGTGATACTAAGCATGGTTTGGTTATCCATTCACCAAGCAGTGGTAGATTGTCGAGCCAAAGAAGTGGCCTTGTGTTCCCTGTTAGGGCATAGACTGGTGTTTGTTGGGGAGGAGAGAGCTCTTTCTACTTGTTGTATATCAGCGATGCAGGCTTTCAGGATGATTCGGGAAGGATGAGATGCGTTCCATGCCCACGTGGTGGACTCTATGGCACCAGTGCCGGGTTTGGAGGATATTCCGATAGTGAGGAAGTTTCCAGTTGTTTTCCCCCGACGAGTTACCAGGTTTACCTCCGGAACGTGAGGTTGGATATACAGTGGACTTGGTATCGGGAGTTGGTACAGGATGGCTCCGACTGAACTTCAGGAGTTGAAGAAGCATTTGGAGGAGTTGCTAGGAAAGGGTTCTATTAGACCGAGCACTTCTTCTTGGGGTGCCCGATCTTATTTGTTAAGAAGGAGGAAGGTAGTATGCGGATGTGTGTCGACTACAGGCAGTTGAATAAGGTGACTGTGAAGAACAAGTATCCGTTGTCTAGGATTGATGACTCATTTGATCAACTTCAGGGTGCTTCTGTGTTTTCAAAGAATGACTTGCGATTCGGATACCATCAGGTTGGGATTGTAGAGTAGGAGATGTCAAGACTGTGCCCCACACTCAGTATGGTCTCTACGAGGTTGGGTTGTTCTATTCGGGTTGACAAAGCTTCTGCAGTTTTTATGTGTGTGACGTATAGGGTGATCCATGAATGTCTGGACCTGTTTGTGGTCATTATTATTGATGAGGTTCGGGTCTACTCGAAGAGTGAGGTCGAGCATGCGGGCATTTGAGTCAGGTTATGCCAAAGCTGAGGGGACAGCAGTTATACGCCAAGCTCAGCAAGCGTGAGTTTCGGCTGGACGGGGTTGCTCTCTTAGGTCACGAGGTGTTTGGTGAAGACATTAAGGTGGACCCAACCTTAGGGCCGTTATGGTATGGGGATCACCGAAGGATATACCTGATTTACAGAGTTTTCGTGGATTTTCTGACTGTTACCGCAGGTCTATCGATGCGTTTCCTTGAATGGGGTTCCACAATGAAGTTATTGAGGTCAGAATGTGTTTTTGTTTGGGATTTTCGGTGCCAGCAGAGTTACGTGGTGCTAGAGAGTCGCTTGACTTATGCACCTATTTTGATTGCTCTGAGACTCGATGTAGAGTACACGGTGATTAGCGATACTTTTGGCTTAGGTTTGGGATGTTACCTGATGCAGGAGGGTCGGTTGTTGCTTATGCCTCTAGGCAGTCGGGAACGCATGAGAAGAGTTACCAAGCCCATGATTTGGAATTAGTTGTTGTGATCTTTGCTCTAAAATCTAGGTACACTGTTCGTTTGGCGGGGAGTGTCGGATTCTCACGGATCATAGGAAAGTTGCTTCTGTGGTTCGGGAGTCAGTTTTTTTTTTATTCTTCACCTTCCTTGGTAGAGTTGATTGGATGCACAGTGGGAGGTGGACGACACCGAGGCTTTGCTAGTCAGTTCTAGCATCCAACTGACCTTGCGGGACAAAAAATTATCGAGTTGTTTTATTTGGTAATCCTCATTTAGCTGAGTTGCAGAACAAGGCTCTCAGTGGAGAGAGTTCCAATTTCTATAATTAAGAAGGATGGTGCTTAGATGACTGGTGATCAGTTGTGTGTTCTGGATATCGATGATTTGAGGAGATGGATCATGGATGTAGCACCAAAAATGTACCAGAACTTGAAGAGTCATTATTGGTGGCCGGGATGAAGAAGGATGTTGCAAAATTTGTGGTTCGTTGTACGACTTGCCAGCAAGTCAAAGCCGAGCATCAGCCTCAAGCGGGCAAGTTGAGATCTTTGACTACTCCACACTAGATGTGGAAAAATAACATTATGGACGTTATGATCGGGTTAGTGAGGACCCGGGGTCGGCATGATGCCAGTTGAGTCATTGTCTTTGCAGGAACACTATTATGGTTTCTGTAGAAACCAAATGATTCTCTTTGTAGGAACACTGTTATGGTTTCTGTGTGAAACCAAATGTACCTATGTTGTATATGTATTTGATTATGCAGGCACTGATGAAATGCATTAGTTGATATTTATTGATGAGATATAGTTGTTGTTAAAACCATATATGTTTTATGCAGGAAGTGTGATGATTGGAAATCTGGTTTTATCAAAAACCACACTTATGCTTATGATTTGGTTTCTACCAAAAACCAAATGTTATGATAGATGCTGCGCGACTTCGTTTCTATTATTATGCATTAAACTAATCTTTTGTGTAGAAAGACAAAAATGAAGGGGGAGTTTTTATGATTGGTTGTCGAATGCCAATATATACATTTACAAGGAATGGTTCATAAGTTTTTCCAACCTTGTCCTTGTCGAAATATCAAAATTGTTTTCAAAAGGGGGAGCAACAAAATAGGGGGAGCATTGAAAATCATGTGAATATCGTTTGAAACCCTTGTTACATGAAAAATCAACACAAATTTGTCATTATAAAAAGGAGGAGATTGTTGACCAAAAATTAGGGATAATCATCCTCTAATGTTGAACTGTGATTAACCATGATGATTATCTGGTTTTGATGAATAACAAATTACATGTGTATTGCTAGCTTTGTTTGTGTTGATTTTCACTTGCAGGAAAATTATGGTTTCTGCTGATACCATATCTTGGACACAGGACATATGGTTTCTATCGATACCATATCTTGAATACACGAAATATGGTTTTTACCGATACCATATCTAAAGCTGTCAACATCAACTTTTTGTGCAAGTTGCGTGTGGTCCTGCAAGCAATTAAATCCCACTTCCAGCCATTTGAATTGGTGAACAAGTAAGAGAGAAAACTTTATAGAAGTGCAGAAGAAGTTCCCACCTAACTCCCACTTAACTCCAGAAGGTGGTCCAAACTTTCCTGATTTGGCAATTCGTAACTACCAAGAAGTTGACATGGATAACGGCACCAAACTGAAGCTTTAATGAACTGAAGTCAACTGAACTACAAGGAGCCATTACAGGAGCTTATCCCCCTACACTCAGATCCTATAAAAGAGGGACGTTTACACCTTTGGAAGATCATCCCAGCTAGTGCGCAAAATCTAAGTGTATACTTGAGCTTAAAAAGATTTGGTATTTGATCTGTTTTTCTACTTACAGTGCGAATCTGTTTCAAGTGGCAATTTGTAAGTAAGGCTTGGTTTAGTTTTGCTGGGTACTCAAGTCTAGGATTAGATTTGACGGTAGGTTCAAGCTGTGAAAAGCTTGTGTAGGTTAGAGCTTAGCCTGTGAAAAGCTTGTGTTTTGTAAAGGTGAAGGTTGATCCTGCAAAAACCTAAGTATAGTGAGTGTTTTCAAAATCCTAAAGGAAGGAACCTTTAGGTAGTGGAGTATCTGGTGAGGGGGAACCACTCTAAATCTCTGTGTTCACTCTCTTCTACACTTTCCCTACTCGCTATCTTGCTCTACATACTTGCTAAGTGTTTGAAAGAATTGGTATCACAAAAACCAAATCTCTCTGTAAAGATTTGGTTGATATTCACAGAAACCAAATGTCACTGTCCAGAAAAAGTTTTTAAGCCTAATTCATCCCTCTCTTAGGCTCTTTTGGGCCTACAGGAGAGATAGAGCTTCCCCAAGCATTAAAGCTTATGGGCGGTGTTTGTGAAAGAGAATGTGTATCTTTGGATGTGAATTGGAGGTCCTATTTATAGAGTTCTAGGGAGTGCAGGGGTTGTACACCTCTTAATGGTCAAGATTCTAGCCAAAAATATGGGCCAAAACCGTGTAGGATCAAATTAGAAAAAAAAATCGGGCAAAAAATCAATTTCTGGGCGCCAATGACCGCCATGCCTAGCGATCATCCCTTGGATGACTGCCAGGCTCGGCGGTCATCCTCTATGACCTCCAAGACCTGGCGGTCATCCCGAGATGGCTGCCCGGCTCCTCCGGTTTCATACGTTCTTTCCTTTTTCGGCCCCCAATCCCCCTAATTCAACCCTGATTTGATCTAACCGTGTAATTAACCCCTAATCAGTCCAGAAAATTCTCTTTTCTTGATTAGTACTCCTCTCAATCATCCCATAATTGACTGAAACACATTAAACCCCCATTTTATGCAAAAATCATATCAAAAACACTTTTATCAATTTAAGGATGATTTGATTCTGATTTTTCACGAAAATTAGAGTCAAGATTAGTCTGCAAGTAAAATGTTTATTGGCTAATCAACTCTGGAGAATCCATATTTCATTAACTTGGGCCTCTAAATTCATTTCTAACCCAAAAATAAATCATCTCAATATAATTGGGTTGAAAATAAATAAGAAAGCCCTAGCAATTAAATAAAATATATTTTAGTACATTAGACCGTAATATATATTTAAATCTTAAGATTAAATCATCTCATTAATCCTAGAGATCGAACACATAAAGGTTCAAATTACCAAAATATATAAATTCTACTAAATCAAATTTTTATCATGCCTTAACTCAAGACCAAATCATCTCATTAATTCCAAGGCTCAAGCATGTTCAAAATCCAAAATAGAAGAATAATCGTGGTTCAAATTTGGGTGTTCACACTTTTATGCTTTGAAAAAGACATGTGATGCAATACTAAATGTATGCAAATGTGAATTCCCTAAGACAAGATAAGCCGACTGAATATATATGGCAACTGGGAAACAATACCAAAAATTTACCATCGGCTTAGACATGTATACTTACACCCCTAGGGTTCGTTTACCAGACTCATCAATTCATACTATGCAATATTGCCCCTATATAGAGTTCGCACGGTGGTCCTAGCGAAATTTTTTTTTTTATTACACTCTTTTCTACTTTTTTTTTGTTTCTTTTTTGGTTTATCGACATAAAAACACTCTATTTACACAAACTCGATTTCACAACAATAATCACAAAAAATGCACATACCACTTATTGATTCATCATGCATGAGAAGCTCAGGATATGTAGTTGGTTGGGGGCTAAAGATTGTCGCTAAGGAATAGTTTGACCTACCCACAAGTGATAATAGAAATCGCATGAGGTCCAAGGCCCAATAAACCCCATCATTGCTAAGCATCGAGAAACGGGTTCTCTCAAGCCACTATCGCTTAAGGAAAGCATTGTAGCGGGCTTGGATTCCCTCGCCCTCTTATGATAGAGCCTTCACATCAATCATCATGAATGCAAGGCACTTATGATGACACATAAAAGGCATACAAAGTTTGACGATTGCACAAAATTTCTTAAACCCTCTATGTCCCCGGTGGAGTCGCCAGCTGTGAGGAACCGACCCAAGATTAATTGGGCCTCCTCGCCTATTCCCTTTACACCTTCCTCTTAACCGTCACCCAATATCTTTGGTGTCGCCACCCGAATTTTAATATAGGGCAAAATTGGGGAAAAACCGTTCTTGAATCCCAATGACTCTGTTTAAGGCAACCGATTAGCGAACCAAAGATATTGGGCCTGGGGGTTCATCACGGATGGGAAGGTGTTAGGCACCCATCCGTGTTGGGGCGAAACTTTGTGCAATTGAGGAATAATTGTATTCCTTGTGAAAGTGTGTGTTGTGTGAAAACAAATCACGTAAAATAACAAAATTGAATTAAAGAAAAGGGAAAATAAAAATATTTAGGCTTGAGTTTCCACCACTAGAAACCACCTACGTACCCCGGCGACCGGGTTCAAAGCCCACGTAGTTCTTGTTATGGCATCACAACTGTAATTACATCATCAATATCATCATCAAAATCATTAACAAACAGTAAACAAAAATGGGATCTAGGATTACCTCTTGTAGCCCTCCTCTAGCTCCATTATTTGGGTTGTGTTCTTCACTCACTTTCTTTTCACTCCTTTTCTCAATCTTTGATGCCTTCTTGGTCTACCCTTGCTGCTCTTTGGTTGATGCTACCCAAGAAATTTCTCTAGAGTTTTTGCCCTAGAATATTTCAGAACTTAGAGAGGTAGAGTTTCTCCAAGCACTAAAGCTTATGGGGGGTTTGTATGAAAGAGATTGTGCGTCCCTTTGGATGTGAATTGGAGGTCCTATTTATAGAGTTCTGGGGAGTGTAGGGGTCGTGCACCTCTTAATGGTCAAGATTCTATCCGAAAATCTGGGCCAAAACCGTGTCAGATCAAATTAGAAACAAAATAGGGCAAAAAATCAGCTTTCTGGGGGCCATGACCGCCCCGGCGGTCATCTCTTGGATGACAGCCAAGCTTGGCGGTCATCCTTGCATGACCGCCCAGACCTGGTAGTCATCTCGAAAATCCTAATTCTGTTTTCAGTCCCCAACCCCCCTAATTCTGCCCTGATTTGATTTAATCTTTTAATTAACCTCTAATCATCCCAAAAAAATCCTCTTTTCTTGATTATTACTCCTCCTAATCATCCCATAACTGATTGATACACATTAAACCCCCATTTTATGCAAAATCATACCAAAAATATATTTACCTTTTAAAGGATGATTTGATTCTGATTTTTTACGAAAACCAAAGTCAAGATCAGTCTGCAAGTAATGTGTTTATGGGCTAATTAACTCTGGATAATTCACATTCCATTAACTTAGGCCTCTAGATTCATTCCTAACCCAAGAATAAATTATCTTAATATAATTGGATTAAAAATAAATAAGAAAGCCCAAGTAAGTGAAATAAAATATATTTTAGTAAATTAGACCTTAATATAAATTTTTATCCTAAGATTAAATCATCTCATTAGTCATAGGATTCAAACACATAAATATTTAAATTACGAAAATACATGAATTCTACTAAAATAAATTTCAAACAAGCCTTAACCCAAGACCGAATCATCTCATCATTCTCAAGGTTCAAGTATGTTTAAAATCTAATTTAGAAGAATATCCATGGGTCAAATTTGGGTGTTCACACTCACTGGTGGTTTAAGGTGTCCCAGTTCTCGTATGCAGTAGGTTCTATTCTTTGCTCGGCAAAGCCTTTCAAAGATTGGAGAGCAAGGATAGTGCACATTAGTTACACCAGATAATCTACTTTTTCTGTTAGGCTGGGCTTAAAGCCATTTTATTTTTTCATTACCATTCTTTGTAAATACTTTATTCATCAATAAAGATCATCGGCCTTCATAAAAAAATATATATACACTTACTCGATAAATCTTTCAGCTAGTATATATAGAAAGGATGAAAGTAATAATTAGAAATGTTTTAGAAATAAGCACCTTATTTGTCTAGAGACTCATGCTAATAACGTGTTATAAAATTGAAGATAGAATACACTTTTGATGGAATAATCCTTGCTTAATCAAGGTAATAATACAACCTTGATGAAAGTAATACAATTTTATTATAATATTTGATAATAGAGGAAAATTAAACTAAGATGGAGAGAACTTACGGGAAGTATGTAGGAATAAGAAGAGAGGAGTTTATATTGGGAGATCAACTATAGAAACATGTATGAATAAATGAGGTATTAATTTAAAAGGATAAAATCAAAAGGATATTAGGTAAAGGAATATGATATTAAGATTATGACAATTGAAATTATGGAAGGTAAATGGCCAAAGAGATGAATCCAAGTGGAAGATAGGTATAGGAATAAAATATTTAGCAGAGTAAAAAGGATGGTAAAAATCATTTTCATTGGATGATAACAATGAGATTTACATAATTTATTTATAACTAGAAAATTTTATCATGTTGAAATGGTATTGAGTGGCAAGTGTATTTGGTATATCATATTCAATTAGAAGTTTTGAAAATTAAAAAAAAAAACAAAAAAAAATTGATCTCTTAAGAAATGAACTGAGAATTTTTTTTTATTAGTTATCAATGTAAATCAAAAGCAAAAATCCTTTGCAAAGGTAATAGAAAGTACACGAATCAAAGGAGTATATATTATGTGATATTCGGCTGATTTATAATGGATAACCGATAAAATATAAGAGGTGATGGGTGGCTTGAAGTTTGGCGAAATATCTATACAAATATATAATAGCTCACCCCCAACTCTGTAATTCTATGAGGCCATGTGGCAGCCTCAGGAATTAGTATTTGCATGAAACTCTCCCTTAAACTTTAACTACCTTTTACCTATTAACGAAAAGAGTTAATATAATTTTTTTAAGGATAGAGTTAATATAAGTTTTAAAACAAAGAATAAGAAGACATTGCAAACAATGCATCTTGTCGTTGTGTTTATTAATTCTTTATTCCCCTATTCTTACTCCTCCACACCTCCTCTTAAAATGACATCTTAAATTGCTAATTTATTGTTGAACACACGGTAGAGTACTAGTTTATGTAAAACACTCCCTAGTCCCTGTTATAAATCCCACCACAAAGTTAACGTGGCTTAAGCAAAAATTGAGGTGCAATAACTGACTGTTACCATATGTTGTACCAATATTTCAAAACAAACAAAGAACTAACAATAAATCTTATCCACTTTTACAGTTTTACCATTGAACCTCTATAAAACCTACTGTTTTCCAAAATTTAGGGTGAAATGTTTAAGTTAGGCTTAAACATCAAATTAGCACTTAGTTTTTACAGACTTGGGAAATTCAGCCCCAAATTTTAAATTTAGTCAGTTAAATATTCAGATTTGTTAGTTTTGGTCAACTAAATATTTTTTTTAGAATCCAAACCGTTTCATTCAATATTACATGAAGAAAGATCATGCAAATAAAAGGGTCTTATTTTTTTGGTCGCAAGGAAAATGCTTCATTAATGATTCAAAATAGAGTTAGTACATAAATCAGAAGCCAATAAAGTAACTAAGTCATCTCGCGGGTCATACACCCAAGACATAGGACACTGTCTCTTCCACGCAGCCTTGGCCACTCAATCACCTACACGGTTGGCAGTGTGAGGAATTTTCCTTATGCAGATGTCAGGGTGATTAGCCAACTTACTCTTGGTGGTATTGATCAAGGAACGAATCTCCCAAGGCGTGTGAATTCTTGCAAGGATAGAGTGAGCAACTAATGTGGAATCAGTCTCAATAACAGCTTCACAGAAGCCTCTTTCCAATACAAATTCACGGAGTGCCGTAGCTTCAGCTATCAACGGCGAGGAGCAACTGAACAAGGTGAAGGTTCCATCCCTGACAATGTTGTTCGAGTCGCGGCAGGCCACCCCAATACCCGCCATACCATCATCATTCGAGTAGGAGGCGTCGCAGTTCGGCTTGATGACATTAGGCATAGGTTTTTCCCAGGTAGAGCACAAGGTGGTAACAGATTGGGGACAAGTAACATTAACCATATGATCAAAAGGTAGAGAACTAGCAGTTGGTTGATGTTCATTAGCCATGCGCATTGCCATTTCAATAGAATGTAGAGGGTCAGGGTGCACTCCAATAAATATACAGGCATTCCGCGCAAGCCAAATCGACCAACTAATGTGCAATAGCAAGCACAATAGGTCCTCACGATCAGGGCCATTCAGTGAATTGAGCCATCTAATCCACCAAACATGAAAGGAGGAGTAACCCGTTCAAGACATTCTAATGGACAATGGAGAGGCGAACCACGTTGCATGTGCGTGAGGCAAAAGAACAACATGTGATCAACCATCTCTTCCTCCTCATCGCATATCTGACAGGTGGAATTTCCAGTACAATTTCTCTTGAATAATGCAGCCGGGGTGAGTGAGTGTAGCCTCCTTGCTAACATGAGGTCGAAATTTACCATATGAATTTCCAAATGATCTGCTCGGATGGAAAATTAATATGATTAGACAAGGCTAAATGATAGCCACTCCTCACCGTATAAGAACCAGTAGAAGTATGGGGCCAACAGAAAAAAAAAATCTGCAGTAATGGATCGGCTTAGAGGGAGCTGAAGGATAGCTTGTGCTTCGCCACCTTCAAGCATGATTGAATTAAAGGTTGATTCCATTGGAGAGACTTGTCCTGCATTAAAAGATAGACTGTAGCATTACCAAGAATGGGAAGCAAACAGGATTGGACTGCTCGATAAGAATCCCGCAATAGCCACTCATCGTTAAGTATGCGAGCAGTACAACCACTACCAATCACCCAACCACCTCCCGATAATAGTAGGTCCCTTCTAGCCATTAGCTCCTCCATATATAGCTCGGCCTAAACCCCAAAGGAGTGTGTAGGAAATGAGCACGGGGATACCGAGCCTTAAGAACTTGTGCAACAAGGGATGATGAATTCTCTATTAAACGCCAAGCTTGTTTAGCTAGCATAGCTATATAAAAATAGCTAAGGTGACGAAGGCCAAGGCCTCCATATTGTTTAGCCAAACATAACTTTTTCCAAGCAAGCCATTGAATGCCCCGATTACCATTGTCTTTCCCCACCAAAACTTCTGGGCTCCTCTATTAAGTTCATCACATATACCTTCGGGTAAAAGAAAAAAACTTGAATTATAGATTTATTGAGTATTTCCTTACCAGTCCGTGATAAATTTCCTTAGAAGATGTTATCATCTGATTGTGTCAGTGTATGTGTTGATGTTGATTTCTCTATACCTCTACTTGATGAGCTAACTGTCGATTTTGATGGTTGTCAAAGAACCATTGGGGTATCTTACTCTTGGAAACCGCAATACTGTGAACTCTGTAATAAATGGGATCACCCTTTGTTGGCATGCCCTACTAAGCGTACTACTGTCCAATGGGTTCCTAAGACTTCTAATGTGGTCTCTAACTTCACTGGTAATTCCAATCTACCTGTTGATGCATCGGTTCTTCCAAGTATGCCCTCTGTTGATGACTTTAAGCCTCAAGCTACTGATCCAAACTTCTCTGCTTCTGTTGATTCCAGTATTAATTCTGAGAAGCTATTAGCTGCTGGATTGAAGTCACACTATGATCCTCTCAATTGTGATACTGTAGCTGCAGCATCTTCTTCATTGCATACTGTTATAACATCTGTTGATTGTAATGCCCCCTCTACCTCTTCTATTACTCTTCCTGGTCTGACTTCTAATATTTTCTAATTCTACCAGTTCCCTTTCAAGTTCGCAGAAACTTCTGCTTGCACCTCCTGACATTCAGGTTACTGCCCCTGTAACAAAATCTAAACCTGGCGCTAAACCAAAGCGAAGTAGAGGGCGTGGTAAGACTGCTCAGATTTCCCCTAGGGGGATTGGTACTCCCCCCCCACCCTACTCAATGAAATGGTTCCTCTGGAACGTAAGGGGTTTAAATGACCCTTCCAAGCGCGCTGATGTTCTACAGCGTATACACTCTTATTCTGTGGATCTTGTATGCCTTGTTGAGACCAAGATTCAAGAAAATAATGCTTCTGCTATTATGAAACATTTTCTTTCCAATTGGAATTTTGTTAATAACTACAGCTCTGCGCGTCTTGGGCGCATTTGGTTGTTCTGGTCTGACCGTGTGGATGTGTCTGTTTTAACTATTACTGATCAGGCCATTCATTGTACTGTTTGCAGTTTAAGAGAGCAACTTACCTGTTATGCTACATTTATATATGGCTCCAATTCTCCTACGGAGCGAGCTTCTTCTCTATATAAAAGCATTGCAAGCTTTGCTTCTTCTATTGGGAATTCT
Organism: Turnera subulata; assembly: GCA_028386065.3. Classification (NCBI taxonomy): domain Eukaryota; kingdom Viridiplantae; phylum Streptophyta; class Magnoliopsida; order Malpighiales; family Passifloraceae; genus Turnera; species Turnera subulata. Next base: position 6,219 of record JAKUCV010002838.1, on the reverse strand, counting down.
CCATGGTGTCTTTTGGGAGATTTCAACATCATTCTCAAAGCTGATGGATCCTATTCTTCTACGGATCACTTAGGCTCGGATGTAAACACCTTCTCCAACCGTCTCTCTTCAGCTGGGTTGTTTGATCACCCATACATTGGCCCAATCTTTACCTGGTCTAACCGACAAATTGCAAAGCCCACATTTAGGAAGCTCGACAGGTTCCTTATAAATGTTGCTTGGTCCTCTTATTTTCAAACTAGCATTGTTGAATTTTCCCTTCCTGGTGTTTCCGATCACTCCTCTATCATCTTCACCTCAACTACTACAATTGTACAAGGGCCTAAGCCTTTTAAATTTTTTAACCATTGGATTAACCATCCTGATTTCCTTTCTATCACTGCTTCAGTTTGGCAAGCAAATGTTGAGGGTTATAGAATGTTTCAGCTATGGACAAAATTAAAGCTGCTTAAAGTGGAGCTGCAGAAGCTGCAAAATAAGGAATATATTGACATTTCCTCTCGTCTGGCCATTGTAGAGAGTGAATTATATGTTGTCCAGAAACAGATTTTTGATGGAGATACACATGAAGACCTTTTATCTACTGAAAAATGTCTCATTACTGCACTAGCTGAACTTCGTTTGGCTGAGGAGTCCTTTATGCGGCAAAAATCCAGGATTAACTGGTTGTCTAGTGGTGATTCAGACACAGGTTTCTTTCATAATATTGTTCGTGCTAGAAAAGCTAAGAACACCATTAAACAGATTTATTCTTCTACTGGTGTCCTACTTTCGGAGCCTAAACTTGTAGAAGACTCAATTGTTCAGTTCTATGCTGATTTTCTTAGAAAAGCAAATCCTGTGGTTTCTGGTGGTTCTATATCCTATTTTCAAACCCTGCTTCAAAATACTGTGTCAACAGAACAATGCTCTATGCTTGTTGCGGATGTTACTGCAGAGGAGATTAAAGCATCTATGTTTTATTTAGGGAAGAACAAGGCTCCCGGACCTGACGGATACAATGCAGAATTTTTTATTTCTGCTTGGTCAATAGTTGGTGATGATGTTATTCATGGAATCAAGGAATTCTTTCACAGTGGGAAAATGCTGAAAGGAGTGAACTCTACCATTGTTAGTTTGATCCCAAAAGTTCCAAATGCGCAAAAGGTCAGTGACTTTCGCCTTATAGCATGTTGTTCTACATTGTATAAATGCATCTCTCGAATCTTAGCGAACCGCCTAAAGTGCTGCCTTCATGATCTCATAAGAAATAATCAGACCGCTTTCATTCCCGGGAGAAGAATAGGTGACAATATTCTTCTTGCACATGAAGTTGTGCATAACTATCACCGTACTGGGATTTCAAGTCGATGTACTCTAAAAATTGACCTCATGAAGGCCTTTGACTCTATCAATTGGCAGTTTCTACTGAATGTGCTTAAAGCAATGGGGTTCCCAAAAAAGTTTATTGGCTGGCTGAAAGTTTGTTGTACTACTGCTATGTATTCCATCGCCATTAATGGCTCGCTTTGTGGGTATTTTGGAGGAGGAAAAGGGATGCGCCAAGGTGATCCACTCTCTCCCTATTTGTTTGTCATTTCAATGGAAGTTTTATCTTGTTTACTGAATAAAGCTGCCACCGAACATCTTCTTCCATATCATCCTCGTTGCTTCAAAATTGCCCTCTCACACTTATGCTTTGCGGATGATCTTATGATTTTCTCGGATGGTAGTCTTAAATCTGCCTCTACTGTAAGGCAAGTTCCTGAACAATTCTACTACCTTTCGGGCCTTCAATTCAACCCAGCCAAGTGTGCTGTTTTCTTAGCTGGTGTTTCGGATGCCCACCGAGAACAATTCTTACAAATCAGTGGATTTCAACTTGGTACACTCCCTGTGCGCTATCTTGGTGTTCCCTTAGTTTCTGGTAAGCTTTCATTCCAGAATTGTAAGCCACTGGTTGAGAAGATTATGGCTCGTATCAATCACTGGAGTGCTCACCTTCTTTCCTTTGCTGGTCGAGTGCAGCTTGTTATCTCAGTTTTATTTAGTGTGCAGAATTACTGGGCTAATGTTTTCATTCTACCCTCACGACTCCTTAAAAAGATTGAGCGGCTCTATGCTGCATTTCTATGGTCTGCTAATACAACTAGTGCCAGGAAAGCTAAAGTCTCTTGGTGTGATCTAACTCTCCCGAAGCAAGAAGGAGGCTTGGGTATTAAACCTCTTAAGACCTGGAACTCAGCTTGTATAGCTCGGAATTTATGACATCTGCTTCTAAAGGCTGGTTCGCTTTGGGTGGCGTGGATATATGCTCACTATATTAAGCATCACAGTTTATGTAGTCTTATAATTCCCTTTGATTGTTCATGGAGCTTCGGGAAAATTATGAAGATGCGTCATCAGTTTTCAAATGCTTTCTCTCACATTATTAGTGATGGTTGCAAGACCTATTTTTGGTGGGATTCGTGGCTGCCTAGAGGCTCCTTAAGCTCCTATGCGAATTCTGCTCTTGTGATGAACTCCAAGATCCCATTGTATGCTAAGGTAAGCCATGTAATATCTAATGTTGAATGGTCTTGGCCAATGTCCCGCTTACCTCTTATTTCATAGTTGAGAAATGAAGCTGCATGTATATCTCCCTCTGCTGACTCTGATATGATTATATGGAACTTTTCTGCATCTGGTAAATTTACGGTACAAAGTGCATGGGATTCTATTAGAGTTAAACACAACCGGGTTGATTGGTTTAAACTCATTTAGTCTCCTGGACATATTCCAAAACACAGCTTCATAGTATGGTTGACTATCCTAAATCGTTTGAGCACTTGGTCTAGACTTCAAAAATGGGGACTCATCTTTGATTCTTCCTATCTTTTATGTTCAAACCCAACCAAAAGTCGAGATCATCTCTTTTTCTCTTGCTCTTACTCTTCTATAATATGGTCACGCATGCTTTCTCTCTGTTCTGTTGATAAATGATTGGGGACTGGAACTCTGAATTTTTCTTGGGCTAAAAGATATCTGCAGAAGAGGAATTTGAAGTCTACGATACTTCGAGTGGCATGGGCTGCAAGCATATATCACATTTGGCGGGAAAGGAACCGGAGGTATTTCACCAATTGCTCTCGCTCGCCTGACAGTATTTTCTCTGAAATTTGTTCTAATATGAAGTTTCGATTTAAAGGCCTAGCTCATCTGAAACCCAGAACTATTTCGCTGGAGGTGCAGACTTTGTGTAAGTTCTGGGGTATTGATACTACCGGATGGCATTTACAGGATGACTAATACTGTTACTAATATAGCTACTATGTCTACTTTTGGTGCTCCCGAGTTTTTGAATTTGTAGGATGTTTTTCACATGTAAAACAGAGTATTGCCTCTGTTTATCATTTCATTACTTTCTGTAAAGTTGTTAGGACTTCTCCTAACTTAGTTTGGAATGAAATCATTGATTTGATCCT
>JAKUCV010002837.1:0-35341 GCA_028386065.3 Turnera subulata | reverse complement strand
GTCGTTGAGGTGACTTTATATGTCTTTTTATGTTTGTATGCATGAGCTCGTTGGAATGGTTTGTTTGAGTTGCATGCTTGTTTGCTAACATGCTGTAATCTGTATTGTGTGCCTAAGTGTGCTTTTTGCTTATGAGCTGGATGATTGGAATGTTATGGTTTATAACATGTGATGTAATTCTGGGAGTTTGGTGTGATGTTTTGTGGGTCGGAGACCCGATTATCTGATTGAGATGTTTTATCACACAACCCTGTTAAATCACAACTAATGGCACACATAGACTTATAATTGTGGATAAAGATAATGTACAGTAGAAGTTAGGCTACTGTGTGCTGATGACCGGTTGTTTCGAGCGGGAAGTGATACCCCTCGGGTTTGCTTGCGGATTAGCAAGTGTTATGCAGATTTGTATGTGGGTCTGTGATGACCGGTTTCTACCTCCCTCCTTCTATCTCCCCCTTTCTACCTCCCTCTTTCACTCTGTCTCTCTCTTTCTCTCTCTATGGATTTGTTTGGGCTTCGTGCCTGGTTTTATTTGGGCTTCGTGCCTGGTTGTCTCATGAGACGGGACCGAGCTCGACGCACACAGTAGGGGCCCTGAATAATAAATCATAATAAGAAAACTTAACACACAACAGATGGAGAATAATGAACTGTTTGCTTGATTGTGTTGGCATGTTAGTACTGATTGTTGTATGTTTGCATGCTCGTGTTGTTACTCTTCTTTCCTTTCGGACTTGATCTGCACACTCTCATAATTAGATATATATTGCTCACAGAGTAGGCGACTCACATAATCGCCAACGTTGTTTTTCAGACTTTAGATAGCGTGCAGTCACTTACCATCCTTCCAGAGTACGGACGTGGTTATCTCAGCAGGTAGCTGTGCTTGATCTCCCGGTTGGATCCATATAGTCGGCATGCATGTTGTTTTGATTCTCTTATTTCTACTCCGTGTGTTTTCTTCCGCTGCATTGGATTTCTATTTGAGATGTCACTTTTGATTTTGGATTATTTTATCAGCGGATTTGCCGGGATGTAGTATTGGTGATGTATCGGCAGGATGCCGGGTTTGATTTGAGGCTTGCTAAGCCGGTTTGACTATGTTGTTATGACATCTCTTTTTATTGAGAATTTTCGGATATTGTTGATATTGGTTTCGTGTCCCGGGTTACAGGGGGTATTTTGGTAATTTCCTTTATTTAAGAATTTTATTTGTAAAATTGGGACATGGGTGTTTCACTATAACTAGCAAGTAAATGGCAATACAAGTCAAGTAGACACAAGAAGAAGGTAAGTGGCGGCAAACTTCCCTTATGTAGCATATCAATTTCAGCCAAATTGAGCTTTGCTCGGGGTTTACTGCTTAGTGTTGGGCTGCTCTTTATGGTTTTAGATTGGCTTGGAATTTGAATTTTTGAAAGGTGATTCTTGAGATGGATTTTGCTACTCTAGTAGGTATCTGTTCTCTCGGATGGTGGGAGTGGTCGATTTCGGGACCCTTGTTAGCCTCAAAGGAGTTCCTCTATTGAGACTGGATTTTCCAATGTCGGCATAAACAATGAGAGGGGAATTAGGTTGTTGATCTACTTGCGAATAGTGGGTTCACCTTCGGCATTGGGTTACCGGGATATTGTCTCCCCTCCTAGGGAGTGTCTTCCACTGCTAACGTAGGACAATGCCGAGGTATCCTGGGCCGTTTCATTTTTATTCATGATCTAATATAGGCTTCGCGCCCCTTTTCTCACCCAAAAAAACTCAATTTCTTTGACCTTATTTATTTCTCATATGTTCTTGGCCCCGTTGCTTACACCAAATAGGAAAAAAAAAAAAACTTAGTCTAGTTCATCCTGAACTGTGTGATGCACATTCTTTGCATCCTTAACAGAATCATAAATTAGACAAACAACAGTAGATTGGCCTCCTCCAAATCGGGTGTGGAGCTTCAATATGAAAATAGTACCCAGATCATCCACCTGGTAGACACTCGCCAATTACTCCTTCAAATATTCCTTCACAATTCGTTTGAACAACAAAAAAGAAATAGTCACACTAATCTGTACAGCACAACCTAAGAGAGTATCAATGTGTCACCGAAATTGCCATTCTTCAAACAAATCTCGCATTGGTCTTCGAACGAGAAAAGACACATCGCCCGTTACCGAAGAGTGTAAGTGTACCCTAGCCAAAAGACATAGCGAGGCTAACCTTTGAAAGATTTCGTATTCCTGGGTGTTGAACATCAATCGCCTTAGCAAAAATAAATATCAAACGACAAACAGAATCATGTCAGGTATTATATTTGACAAAATCAATCCAGATATAAACAAGAAACAATGTCGCGTCAACTCACGAATTGTTTTCTGCCGAGAAGATTGTTGCTAACGAACTTCTTTGTACGAATTACGACATCATTGTTGTCCGTCATGGTTTTTGTTGTATGATTGAGTAGACTATTAAAAGGGCCAAATACAAAAGAGATGATTATGGCGGAAATTAGAGTAAAACAAGATGAGAATGTCAATATATAACTGATGATGACAGGGTAACACACGGAGGGGAGCAACTCCCTCTGCCGCCGCGCCTCCTGTTGCTAGGATGCTCGCACGGAAACATGGAGTTGTTGTGTGGGCTTCTACTTGGGCTAGAGCCTTGTCGGCTAATTTATTATTTCGGGCCGGTGTGAACTGAAGAGAATAGTTCTGCTCTGGTGCTTCTTCTGTTTGTTTTTTCTTTTTTCTTTTCCCCTGTTCATCCTTTAATTATTCTTAATATGGCGTGGGTCTATCATGGTGTCGTAATTAGGGATGGCGACGGGGCGAGGAATTAGCGGGTGGAGTAATCCCCGCCCTGCCCCCGCACCATAAGTTTCTCCCCGTCCCCACCCCACTCCCCGCCGCGGGGGAAAATATATCCCCATCCCCACTCCCCGCGATCCCCGCGGATCCCCACGAATCCCCATTCCTCGAACTATTAGTGACTATTTTAATTTTTTTTGGACAAAAATGCAAATTTAAACACTAAATTTAGTACAAATAACAATAATAATAGAAATAATACTCAATGCAACACATAATAATAACAATTCACCTTTAAAGTTTCACATTTAATAATTTACATACTTTAAAAGATCAAAATATTAAGATTATAAAAATATATCCATTAATGATGCAGGGGTAAAAAAGCCATTTCATACTTTGCGGGGCTCCGCGGGGCGGGTAATGTGATCCCCGCCTCGTCCTCCGAATTAACCTCGGGTACAAAATCTCCCCCATCCCCGCCCCGCGGGAATCCGCACAGATGGGAATTTTTGCCATCCCTAGTCCTAATACTTTATGACATTTTTTTCCCCCTCATCAGGGTAGTTAATTTGATATTTTATTTTGTTCTTCTTTTTGCTTTACATGTATTCGGAATTTTGTCCTAGTTGATGTGGATCCGACCAGGATTATGTAACTGGTTATGATACATGAGTCTCCTAATAAAGATTTTCTGCCCACAAGAAGAATAGTCAAAGCTTCCATAACGCTTGTAAAGTTGTAAGGCTCACAGTTCAATTAACAATGGGCTTGAATTGGATTGCAGCTTGCAGCCCAAATCTGACACCAAAATGGAGCGTGGGGGGATGGTGTACCCAGAATGAATCCGCCGTGTTTGGAAGAAAGAAAATATGCAATCACATCGCAGGACTCCCATGAAGGAAGTAAACAATTGATCTGTTCATTTTGTTTTTTCCCCCTCTTTTAATGCAGTAACTGCAATGAATATATGTAAGAACTCGGTCTATGACTGCAAATACGAACGAGAGAAGCGTACCAAATCTAAAAAAACCCACCTGAGAAGCATAGATGACCAAATAGTACGGAGAGAAAATGGGACTATACATGATTTAAAAAGCAAACTTAGATACATATTTGCGAGTATGATGGTGTGGATTTCTGTATATGTAATATGACAATGCAAATAAACATCACCTATAAGCATGATTCGGGGGGAAGAAAGCAGCGAATAACACACACTTGATCAGTAGTAGTATTTCTGGATCAGGGATAAACACCCATTTCATATGCTTTATCTACACTGAAGAAGATTGCGTCAAGCTTAAGCCAGATTGAGTAGAATGTGGTAAACATCTTTGTACAGAGAGCGCAATTGTAGGTATCATAGAAGAACATGACTATGTTGGTGGCAAAGCAGCTGGATGTGACTCCACCAGAATTGACCAAAGGATATGCACGTCCTCACAGGGACAGGATTTCACATCCTTGTATAGTATATATATCCCCCTGCCTGTAAATTATTGTTAAGGAGCAGGTATTAAGAAATAAAAGTAAGATATCTCAACTATGAACCCGGAAAAAGAAACACAAGAGAAAAAACAGAATGTTAAGCCAACTGCATAGATGATTACGTTTTCTGTGGCTGGAGTGAAGGCGGTCCCATAACTTCTTCAATGGGGAGAGGATCAGGGACCGAAGCCACCCCATTTGGAAGAAATTAATACAGGGGTGGGGGACTGTTTCCAATGGTAGGTGAAAGTTTGGAAGGAAATAAAGGGAGAGTGAAAAAACGTAGTCTTGCTTGAACAGAGGTGACTTTAATAGTAATATTCCTTTTAGGTTGCATTAACTATTCCCTTCCAACTAAATGAAGCAGAAAACATCGCCATCTTGGTGTTATGTCTCTGTCAATTCTTTTGTATCCCTTGTGCGAGGAGCTTAACCTCCCACTTTGTTAAACTTAACCAACAGATATGGGAATTTTTCCTTCAAAAACTTTTCTGGAGTCATGCTTCCCCACTTATAAAACCAGTTTAAAAAAATGACCTCTTTGTGTCTTATCCTAATTTTGTCTCGGTATCTTGTTTCTTAAGCCAATGTTTATCATTCAATGCCCGCCCCTGAGTCCACCTCTGCTATGTTAATTAATGAACTAGTTGTAGTGCGAAGAAGATTGTCTAGAATCTTTAGTTACTTTTTTCTAATCTCAACTCTTTGGGCAACCAGAAAAGTTCAACAGATTAACAAAATGTGCTACTTGTATAGGTAGCTTCTACATGAATTTCAGTACCAAATGAGGAGTTAATTATTGTGAGTGTAAATTGACAAACAATTCAGTGTCAGTCTTAGTCACACTGCAGATTTGCCAATTAGTATATTAGTTAGCTAATTTCTCTGCGTTCCAACTTATGTTTCCAGGTTTTTGTTCTGAACAAGTTAGATGATTTTTCTTCAATTCTTCCTGACAATTATCCTCAGAATCCAGGAAGTGGATGTTAGTGATCCATATGAAGCCACATATGACACATTTACATTTTCTGCATATTTAAGCTACCGGAGTTTGAACAGAAAAAGGATGACCATTTGGATAGTGTCCACCCTATGTTAACCCCCCAAAAAAAGGAAACTTTGGCCAAATCTTGAAATCTACGTTTCTCATAAATAATACTTCGATTCCTCTGTGTCTGCCTCTGCCATTTTCGTATCTCATAGCGCTGAACATAGTACAACTGCACAAGGCGTACAAGGAAACTGTTCACGTCCTCCGTCCTCCGGTAATTAAAACCAACAGATTAAATGTTCTCGAAAGGTAAATAACTTTTATTGGAAAACTCAAAATTGTACATATAGAGGGAGTCATATGTGTTAAAACCAAGGTTATCAAAACCGGACCGGTTCGTCCGGTTAACCCGGTTCAACCGCCTTTTCAGCAAAGCCCCGGTCCGGTTCACTGGGAAAAACCCCCCTGTTACACAACCGTTTTGAACCGGCCGGTTTTTACGGTTTTTAACGAACCGGCCGGTTTTTACCGGTTGAACCTCTTTTTTTCATTTAAAAGTTTTAAAAATGGTGAGAGTAAGACTTGAACCCTTGACCTCCTAATAATATTTAAAGTCATTAACACACAACCGTTTTGAACCGGCCGATTTTTACGATTTTTAACGAACCGGCCGGTTTTTACTGGTTGAACCTCTTTTTTTCATTTAAAAGTTTTAAAAATGGTGAGAGTAAGACTTGAACCCTTGACCTCCTAATAATATTTAAAATCATTAACTAACTAAACTATTACAAATTAGTGTTATCTTTACATAAGTTTTAGTATATATTGAGAATGACTTCAATTTTGACCATAAAATTATTATAATGAATATATTTTGACTGTTTTCTTAAAAAAATAATATATTTTAATAAAACGATTGAACCCCGGTTTTCCTTGAACATCCCCTTCGCCGGTTCAATGGCCGGTCCGGTTTTCAAAACCTTGGTTAAAACTTGCGATGGAAAAAAAAAAAAAACAGAAGACCCGAAAACGGATGAGCTGCAACTTGTGCGGTAAAATGTCTCTGTAGCACGCAAATTCGTGAACATGATTCATCAGGGTAAAACCAGGACTAGTCAGCACCACGGTAAACCATCTTACCAACAACTTGTTTTTAATGAAAGAACTCCGGTCTACCCCTTCCCATATGTAGCCAACCTACCTTGTTTAAAAAAAAAAGCATTGTAGCCATCCTACCACCACCACGACTGTTCTCGCAACAATTTTTTCCATCTTATATTATTTTCAAAACCCAAGAAACTAGTTTGGGACTATTTTTTCAGAAATAAAATCCTAGAAGTAATTATGTAAAAATATACCAACAGTTTAAATTTTGGCTTACATTTATTTGAATAAAACAGAAAACTGATATCACTAATTGTGTAATGATTTTTATATTCTTCCACTATATCTTTACCTACGCTAAAAATTACTTTACGTTACACCATATTCTTATTTTTCTAGAAAAATTCATGCTTTATTTTTTATTTTCCAAGCGAAGGTATTGCATTTTATTTTACATTATTTTCAAATATTTAGAAATAATCAACTTTTGTGTAACCCATAAATCAACCCAATCTATCTCATAACATTAAAGTTTATCTCACGTGGTAGCACCCTATACCAACTTTATATGCAAGCAAAGCAGCTCCTTAAGGCAAGATGAAATAATTACAAGCCAATGCTAAAGTAGCGCAATGGCATTTTCCTTGGCCTTTGTGCCAAGAAGACTCTCATCTGAAGGTTAGGATAGATTTAGGATTTGTTGTGATAAATAAAAAGAAATAATAATAATATATTCGGTGGTGTGACAAGGGATTTTCAATGCGTCACACTGAGTAGATACCCTTTTTTTTTTCTTTGGGAGACAGTGAGGTAATTATCTTTTTTTGACATCAACATCATAAAGATTTTATTGACAGAGTCTGTCCTTACATTATACCTTCAAAAGTCCCATTAGGGACTACAAACCCAATCAGGTGGGCATGTGTGCTTAAGCGTAGCTTTAGCTACCCAGTCCGCAGGCCCGTTAGTCCTTCTAGGAATATTAAATATATTACAAACTTGAATACTGGACATTAAGTTTAGAATGTTAAACACAACAGTGCTAATACATCATGGATCACCTTCCATAAAATTTGTGAATCAGTCTCGATGGATATATTATGGACTAATGCCACGCTTGGTCTCTGTGTTGCCCCTAGATTTTGGATTTCGTCCCTGTGTTGAGATTCGATCGTTTTGCATCCCTCTGTTGTCTCCGTTTAACATGTTTTAGTCCGAGCCTCCGGAATCCAACTAACTTTGCTGACGTGGCAATTGTTCTGGTACCACGTCAGCAAATTTGGGCCCACTTGTTAGAACCCAACCAAAAATCCAAACTGACCCACTCGTACCCGTTCGCTGACCCGACTCGCCCCATCCGATTTTCTGTGTCTCAAAAATACCCCTCCTCACACCCCAATCGGGCACACTATTTAAAACGACAACACCATTAATTAACAAAGCAAACCCACTCAATTAAAGCAAACCAAGCAAAATCCCTAATTCAAGAGCCCTCTCAATCGAAGCCCTAATTCAATTATTTTGCAATTCGAAAACCCTAACTTCCAAACCCTCAATCAGAAAACCTCACCCCAACTCGCTAACCCAACGTGACGAAGCAATTCCCCAAATGCAAACCGAAAACCCTAAGTCACACGACGGCGACGGCTGTCAACAGTGAGGTGAAGCGAACCCAGAAGAATCGAAGTCAAGCAGTGAAGCAAAGTAGCGAACCCAGAATAATCGATCCCAAAAGAAGAATCGAAGGCAGAAGTCTGTAAACCCAAATCCCCCTGTTGTCTCTGTTCCAATAAACCCTAATCTAATTGGAGGGGTACGTGATGCACATGAAATATGCATGGTTTTAGGCATGATTTTAGATATATTTGCTCTCAATTCATCATGACTATATGCCTTACTTTGCATTATTTCATCATATTCCCTTAATTCCCATCTCTTACTGTATGATTAGTGATTCTAGGTGCATTTTGAAGGATTTTGGAGAATTTATTGGAAAATTCGAAGAAACAACGTCTGGCATAGTATGAGCCTGTTTCGGGCCTGTTGTTCATTGCAAAATCAGTGAAAAGCCACGAATTCCCCTCCAATCACAAGTTATCCGCTGGATTTCACCACCTTTGCCTTGATCCACGAAGCCATCACGCCACTACATAATCTCAAGAAGAGCTGAATTCAATTGCACAGAAAAATGGAAAGAGATTGCACACAGCCTCAGGCACAGGCCCAGTACAGGCTGAGCCTGTGGATTCTGCAGATGACCAGGAACGCAGAGAAAATAATATAAAACTCAGCCACTTGTAGAGCTTCACCACTTGCAAAACATTCAACTCTGCAATTATGACTTGAGCATTTCAAAAGACTTTAAGCATGGGAAAGAGGGGAGAATCATTACACCCAAGGAATATTACAATTGAACAACTATTATCCTCCCTTTAAGTCTTCCAAAATCTGCAGATTTGCATATTTTACCCTATCAGCACACCTCCCAAGGTGCCTTATCTCGAGGAGCAAGATGGGCAACTGAAACTTAACTTGCCCAACTGCCATGCCTTCCAGCACGTGGGAGAAGAGAGGAGAAGAAGATCCATGCCTAAAAATAAGAAGAAAGAAGGAAGAACATGACATCGAATTCACCCTCGATCAAACACCCATAAAACTTGCAGAAGTTCTGGAACAAAGGGTTCAAGGGGAAACACGATTCTGCACCCTTTTCTGGGCAGAAGTCGTGTTATCCCTAACCTCCAGATTGTTCCAAACATCATGCTATCCTTTACCCCCTTTGTTTTTGTAATTCTGAGCATGAATTAAACAACCCCTCTGAGGTTGAAGGGGTGAAGCATTTCTCTGTTCTTAGTGCAATAAATTGCTCTTCTTATGTTTTTAACCCGATTTTCTTGTTTGGTTGTTGCAAACTTGCTCCATGTTTGAGTTTTGAACAAACCCATACATGATTATAGGTAGCTAGGTGAAGGACCTAAAGGAGAAACCTTAGTTGCTGGAACAACAACAACCAACCCTTAGCTCTTAGTTTTGAAAGAAATTAGGAACTAATTGAGGAATTAGCCTCAACACCAACTCTTTTTACCCTTGGTTTGAGCGATGCAAAAGTATTAGGATAAGTGAGAATCTTGGGAGGAACCTGTGAGCGAAAACAAGTGGGTTCAGTATAGGTTGAGAGCGCCTGCAAGAACTGATCTGTGTAATTGACTTTGTGTTCTCGACAGGCTCAGCTTGTTGCGGCACAGTCAAGAAGAATGACACCACTTTTAATCTAATTCTTAATTAATTATTGAGTAGCCTATTTTTAATCTAGTAGCAGCTTGGTGAAGGACCGAAAGGAGAAGCCAAGTGAGCTAGACCAACAATGGTTAACCTTCACTCCCTAGCCGTTCGAAAGAAGATAGGGAGAGACTGTGGGTAACCAGCACCAACACTAAACTTCACCTTCAAGTGGACGTCTATTCTAGTGATAGGGGGTAGACGGAAACTTGAGGAACTATCAATAAGATCGAAAGCCGTTGGTAGTACCTTAGGTTGGGAGCCCCTTCAAGTCATCTCATTAAATAGGGCATCAAATAGGCTCAGCCTGTTATGATGCTGTTGAGCAATTTAGAGTATAAGAGCAAGACATGTGAACCCCGGATGCCTAAGACTCCACCAAATCAGATCTTTTCTTATTTGAACACTGCTGTTACTTTTTATTTTAAGTTTCGATTAGCATTCACCCAATTTCCACTTTTTTTGTTTAATTGTTTCAAGCCTAATTTGTCTAATTAATGAGTAACGGGCTTAACCCAGTCCCTGTGGATACGACCTTACCCTGTGCACTTGCAGGACTCACTCCACATCAAGTTTTTGGCGCCGTTGCGGGGGACTGGAGCTTGATTCTATTGCTTTTTTATTTTGATTTATTAGGCTTTTTATATTTGACCCCTTTTCTTTTTCCAAGTTCAAAGTTTTCAGGTGGTGCATGCCCCAAACTAGGAGTAAGCAACCAACTCTAATCTTCCACCAGGAGATCAAAAGACAACCTACCAGATTCACAAACAAAAGCAACAAAACATGGCGGACAGACCCAACGAAGAAGCCAGGGCATGGAACAGGCTCAGCTTGTTCGACCCTACATTCCCACGTCCCAACTCCTACAACCACCAACCACCATCATACACAATAGTATAGCCATTCCCGATGTAGATGCTCCATATGAGATCAGGACCAACTTACTGAGCATGCTGGAAAGGTGTATCTTTGGAGGCACACCCTCTGAAGATTCAAACTCGCACTTGCAAAACTTCCTGCGAGTGTGCAGTACAGTGAATATAGCAGGGATGACCAAGGAGCAGCTATACATGAGAGTATTCCCATTCTCACTCAGAGATGCAGCTTTTGAATGGCTCAACAACCATGAAGCAGGCCATTTCACTGACTGGGACAGTCTAGTCAGAGCTTTCTTGAAGGAATACCATCCCTTAAGCAAGGCTGCAAGTTTGAGGCAGCAGCTTATTGGCTTTACCCAACGCTATGATGAGTCAATTCGAGATGCTTGGGAACGCTTCAAGGGACTACTAAGAAGATGTCCAAACCATCGGATTGATGAGGCCGTGCAGCTTTGAACAGTTTTATTGTGGCCTATGTGATGAAGATCAGAACACCTTGGACAAGATGGCCAATGGTGCATTCTTGGACAAGGATTATAATGACGGAGTCACCATTCTTGAAGCCCTGTCCAAAAAGGCCCAAGTCTGAGGAGTAAAATCCTCTGGAGTAATCGATGTAGACCAAGTAACCAAGGCAGAGGCAGAATCAGAAGCACTTCGAAAGCAATTAGGGGCTGCTCAAGCCAGAGCAGCTGCAGTCGCAGGCTCAGCCTGTGAAGGATGCAGATGACCTCACGGTACATCTAGCTGCCACTCTTTGCCGAATGTGATTCTGAACAAGCCCACTATATCCAGCAAATGCAGAGTCAATATGGGAATACTTACAACCCAGATTGGAGAGATCATCTAAATTTCTCATGGAGATCACCGCACGAAGAAAAAAAATCCTTCACAGCCCCAATACCAAAGACAGAACCATGGTGGACAACCTCAGTACTAGAGGTAGAATCAAGGAGGACAACAAGACAACAACTCTAACATGATAAGCATGCTGCAATCCATCCTGGAGAACCAAAATAAAATGAGCGAGGAGATCAATCAAATCAAATCCCACAACAGAATCCTTGAAAATCAAATAGCCCAACAGGCCACACTGTCAACTAGCCAACAAGGAGCTCTTTCAGGAAAACCAATAAAAAATCCAAGGATTGAACATTGCAACGCTGTGATCCTTTGCAGTGGGAGAGAATTAAGAAACACAGTGCCAAAATCGCCTCAGGCTGTAGAGCAACAAGCATCGACATCCAGTTCTGGACAGACAGTGCAGGCACAGGCTGAGCCTGTGACTGAGCCTGTTAGCACCAAAAGAGCTGAGAAACAGCCCTAGACTATTCAACCTTACCAACCTCCTCTCCCATACCCAGAAGTATGCCACAAATCCAAGCTGGAGAAACAATTCCGTAAGTTCAAGAGAATGTTAGTAAGCTATATGTTAATGTTCCTTTCAGTGATGTGGTTACACAGATGCCTTCATATACCAAGTTTCTCAAGGATATCCTGACATAGAAGAAAACTATTGATGATATTGACACTGTAGCCATGACAGCCCAGGGGAGTGCTCTCACTCAACACCAACCACCCACAAAATGTTCAGACCCAGGAAGCTTTACAATACCTTGTCACATTGGGAACAAGAAGATTGAAGGAGCCTTATGTGACCTAGGAGCCAGTGTCAGCCTGTTACCACTATTCTTCACTCAAGGCATGGACCTTGGAGATATCAAGCCCACAAGGATGACAATTCAACTTGCTGACCACTCACTTGTGTATCCTGTGGAAGTATTAGAGGATGTGCCCGTAAAGGTTGGTGACTCTTATATTCCTGTTGATTTTATGGTCATAGAAATGGGAATGGATGACCACACACCTATCATTCTAGGACGCTCTTTTCTTGCCACGGCTAGGGCATTGATTGAAGTTGAGGAAGGAAGGGTGACAATGAGAATTGGAGAAAATACGATAAATTTCAATGTGCACCAGGCCCCTAAGTCAGTTACGAGCTTCTGCACCTACTACCAGGATGGCGCTGTTGATGACAACATTAAGTCAATACGACAGGCCCAGCCTGTCCACCAGCATGTTCAACAGCAGCCACCTATCAACCAAACTAGAGCTGATGATTTTGCATCAAATATTGAGATAAAAACTCTTCCTCCAGAGTTGAATAAAGTGCATTTGGATATGAATGGGAACACCGTAGTTTACAAGAAGAAAACCACAAAAGGGCACAATGGTCAAAACATCAAGCGTGCTTTCAAGAAGGAAGACCAAGTCCTTTTCCGGGGTACAAGACGATCCAAGTGGTCTGGTCCATTTACTATTCTTCATTGTTTGCCTCACGGAGAAATGGAGATTGATGGTGATGGGGTGAGCCCGTTCATAGCCCATCGAAGAAGGTTGAAAATTTATCACCCTACCATGGGCGTTTTCCGGGAGATTCAACCTCGCCAAAATCCACCTCCCAACTAGTATAATGGGGAAGTGTCCAGCTAAAAGACGTAAAAGTAGCACGCACTTGGAAAACCAAGTGTGGTAATTTTCAAGTTTTCTTTTATTTTCTTTCAGTTTGTTCTTTTCGTTTTCCTTTCGTGTTTTGTTATCAGGTGTTGCAATTCGATGAAGGGAGGAATCATAAAGTCAAAAATTTTTCAGGAAAGTTCTTCTACACCCTTTTGATAGTTAACCTCTATTATTTTGCAAGAAGGGTATTCTGATGCTTACACAGGCTCACCACAGGCTGAGCCTGTGTCGAACTTCTGCATTAATCTAACACCTCCTCCCTCCCCATCACTACAGCACATGATAATCTAGTCTAGGATAACTCAACCCCACAACACATAGCTTGACTTTTAGTTTGGAGTATTTTTTGTGGTAATTTATCTTAGACTAGCCCGTTTTGTCTTTTGATTTTCGGTAGTGTGTTTCTTTGTGTATCTTTGTTATGGCATTGCACCTTGTTTTGTTTTGTCTTCGCAGTGAGGACACTGCAGATTTTCAGTTTGGGATATTTTAGGGTGCAATTTTGCCATTTTATTACTCTATGTATTTTCTGATGTTCATTTAATGAAATTTCAATTTTCATCTATTTCCATTATGTTTCTCCCAGTCTGAGCCTGTCCTTAAATTTATGCACCTTCTCTTTTTCCATTTAATTCTGCTCATAACTCTAATCTCATGACTTGTCTTATTTTTTTCAAAACAAACAGAGCAGGAATAATCAAGCAACTGCATTCCATGAATTCTCTTAGAAAATAAGGATCCTGTTAAAGAATTTTCTAAATAAAACAGGCTCGGCCTGTTTACCTTAGAACAGGCCATTACCTCTGTCACGGCGAAATTTAAGCAATGTCTACAAGCAAGGAAAGGATCTAGGCCATCTTTGGCACACCAAACAGACTACACCAACTCACACCTCACTCAAACCCTTCCAACCCCATTTTAAGCCGATTACGATGGTCCCATATCATTCATTTACCCTGCACATCCCACCTCAACCCTTTGCAGCCAAGTGTAGGGGCCATCAGTATCTAAGGGCACAAACTCCTTCAAACAGCCTCACCCTGTCAATGAGCCTGTGAGCAAGATTTGATCAAGATTAGAAAATGAGACTGCCCATATTCAGCCAATGCAAAAATTAGAATACCACCAGATGCATGTACTCCCTCCTCCCTTGAAAAAGAAAAATGAGAAAAATAAACATATGGGAAGAAAAAAAAGAAAAGAAAAACAAAAATAAAGAATGGGAGGAAGGACGAGGGCAACATCTGGAAAATCATACTCCACCAAAAAATACAAATCCAATCCATCTGTTGGAGTCAGTGGTTATATCAGGAGTAGCTGAAGCATTGGGACACAGTTGCTAAACGACATGAGATCTCAGAAAACACAAGCACAAACAGCCGATACACGGTCTGATGCTGTTCATGGACAAAAACAAAGAATCGAGCTCACAAGCCATTGACCGTTGCGCATTCCATCCACCCTCCTTTGACAATCCTCACCCAGTCTCAATACAACACAGATAAAGTCCTAGTGATCCTAGCTTGATGACTTATGCACATTAGTGGAGACAAGAGGTAATGGGTCAGTATATGAGGTATTGTTTTTCACCTTTTCAATCTTCAACCGAATCCCTCAAATGGCAGAAGGAATGGAGGCCAATTGCAACATTATTCCTGTATTTTTTATGACAAAAAATACTGACAAGGAGTTTGGTTGGAATCAAATGCAGCTTCGAAGGAAAATATGAGGATGCCTGAATTAGGACACCACAAAGGAGAAACCTAGTGAAAATCTGATGTATTGGAATTGTCCTTACTTCCTTTCAAAATCATGCCCTCTTTTCTCTTCTTTTCTGATTGCTTGAGGACAAGCAAAATTTTCAGTTTAGGGTATTTTGATGCATATGAAATATGCATGGTTGTAGGCATAATTTTAGATATATTTGCTCTCAATTCATCAAGACTATATGCCTTACTTTGCATTATTTCATCATATTTCCTTAATTCCCATCCCTTACTGTATGATTAGTGATTTCAGGTGCATTTTGAAGGATTTTGGAGATTTTATTGGAAAATTCGAAGAAACAGCCTCTGGCACAGCATGAGCCTGTTTCGGGCCTGTTGTTCATTGCAAAATCAGTGAAAAGCCACGAATCCCCCTCCAGTCACAAGTTATCCACTGGATTTCACCACCTTTACCTTGATCCATGAAGCCATCACGCCACTACATCAATCTCAAGAAGAACTGAATTCAATTGCAAAGAAAAATTGAAAGAGATTGCACACAGCCTCAGGCATAGGCCCAGCACAGGCTGAGCCTGTAGAATCTGCAGATGACCAGCAACACAGAGAAAAGAATATAAAACTTAGCCACTTGCAGAGCTTCACCACTTGCAAAACCTTCAACTCTGCAATTATGACCTGAGCGTTTCAAAAGACTTTAAGCATGAGAAAGAGGGGATAATCATTACACCCAAGCAATATTACAATTAAACAACTATTATCCTCCCTTTAAGTCTTCCAAAATCTGTAGATTTGCAGATTTCACCCTATCGGCACACCTCCCAAGGTACCTTATCTCGAGGAGCAAGATGGGCAACTGAAACTCAACTTGCCCAACTGCCATGCCTACCAGCACGTGGGAGAAGAGAGGAGAAAAAGATCCACGCCTATAAATAAGAAGAAAGAGGGAAGAACATGACATCGAATTCACCCTTGATCAAACACCCATAAAACTTGCAGAAGTTCTGGAACAAAGGGTTCAAGGCGAAACACGATTCTGCACCCTTTTCTGGGTAGAAATCGTGTTATCCCTAACCTCCTGATTGTTCCAAACATCATGCCATTCTTTACCCCCTTTGTTTCTATAATTCTGAGCATGAATTAAACAACCCCTCTTAGGTTGAAGGGGTAAAGCATGTCTCTGTTCTTATTGCAATAAATTGCTCTTCTAATGTTTTTAACCCGATTTTCTTGTTTGGTGTTGCAAACTTGCTCCATGTTTGAGTCTTGATCAAACCCATGCATGATTATAGGTAGCTAGGTGAAGGACCGAAAGGAGAAACCTTAGTTGCTGGAACAACAACAACCATCCCTTAGCTCTTAGTGTTGAAATAAATTAGGAACTAATTAGGGAATTAGCCTCAACATCAATTCTTAATCCCCTTGGTTTGACCGATGCGAAGGCATTAAGATGAGTGAGAATCTTGGGAGGAACCTGTGAGCAAAAATAAGTGGGTTCAGTATAGGTTGAGAGCGCCTGCAAGAACTGATCTGTGTAATTGACTTTGTATTCCCGACAGGCTCAGCCACAGGCTCAGCCTGTTGCGGCACAGTTAAGAAGAATGACACCGCTTTTAATCGGATTCTTGATTGATTATTGAGTAGCCTATTTTTAATCTAGTAGCAGCTTGGTGAAGGACCGAAAGGAGAAGCCAAGTGAGCTAGACCAACAATGGTCAGCCTTCACTCCCTAGCCGTTCGAAAGAAGATAAGGAGAGACTGTGGGTAACCAGCACCAACACTAAACTTCATCTTCAAGTGGACGTCTATTCTAGTGACAGGGGGTAGACGGAAACTTGAGGAACTATCAATAAGATCGAAAGCCGTTGGTAGTACCTTAGGTTGGGAGCCCCTTCAAGACATCTCATTAAACACAGGGCGTCAAACAGGCTCGGCCTGTTATGAAGGTGTTGAGCAATTTAGAGAATAAGAGCAAGACATGTGAACCCCGGATGCCTAAAACTCCACCAAATCTGATCTTTTCTTATTTAAACACTGCTGTTACTTTTTATTTTAAGTTTCGATTAGCATTCACCCAATTTCTACTTTTGTTTAATTGTTTCAAGCCTAATTTGTCTGATTAAGGAGTAACGGGCTCAACCCAGTCCCTGTAGAAACGACCTTGATAGAAGTACTACAACTACCCTGTGCACTTGCAGGACTCACTCCACATCAAGTTTTTGGCGCCGTTGCAGGGGACTGGGGCTTGATTCTATTGCTTTTTATTTTGATTTATTAGGCTTTTTATATTTGACCCCTTTTCTTTTTCCAAGTTTAAAGTTTTCAGGTGGTGCATGCCCCAAACCAAGAGCAAGCAACCAGCTCTAATCTTCCACCAGGAGATCGAAAAGACAACCTGCCAGATTCACAAACAAAAGCAACAAAACATGGCAGACAGACCCAACGAAGAAGCGCACCAGGGCATTGAACAGGCTCAGCCTGTTCGACCCTACATTCCTATGTCCCAACTCCTACAACCACCAACCACCATCATACACAATAGTATAGCCATTCCCGATGTAGATGCTCCGTATAAGATCAGGACCAACTTACTGAGCATGCTGGAAAGGCGTACCTTTGGAGGCACACCCTCTGAAGATTCAAACTCGCACTTGCAAAACTTCCTGCGAGTGTGCAGTATAGTGAACATAGCAGGGATTACCAAGGAGCAACTATACATGAGAGTATTCCCATTCTCACTCAGAGATGCAGCTTTCGAATGGCTCAACAACCATGAGGCAGGCCATTTTACTAATTGGGACAGTCTAGTCAGAGCTTTCTTGAAGGAATACCATCCCTCAAGCAAGGCTGCAAGTTTGAGGCAGCAGCTTGTTGGCTTTACCCAACGCTATGATGAGTCAATTCGAGATGCTTGGGAACGCTTCAAGGGACTACTAAGAAGATGTCCAAACCATCGGATTGATGAGGCCGTGCAGCTTTGAACAGTTTTATTGTGGCCTATGTGATGAAGATCAGAACACCTTGGACAAGATGGCCAATGGTGCATTCTTGGACAAGGATTATAATGACGGAGTCACCATTCTTGAAGCCCTGTCCAAAAGAAAGTCCCAAGTCTGAGGAGTAAAATCCTCTGGAGTAATCGATGTAGACCAAGTAACCAAGCCAGAGGCAGAATCAGAAGCACTTCGAAAGCAATTAGGGGCTGCTCAAGCCAGAGCAGCTGCAGTCGCAGGCTCAGCCTGTGAAGGATGCAGATGACCTCACTGTACATCTAGCTGCCACTCTTTGCCGAATGTGATTCTGAACAAGCCCACTATATCCAGCAAATGCAGAGTCAATATGGGAACACTTACAACCCAGATTGGAGAGATCATCCAAATTTCTCATGGAGATCACCGCACGAAGAAAGAATTCCTTCACAGCCCAGTACCAAAGACAGAACCATGGTGGACAACCTCAGTACTATGCAGAATCAAGGAGGACAGCAAGACAACAACTCTGACGTGATGAGCATGCTGCAATCCATCCAGGAGAAACATAATAAAATGAGCGAGGAGATCAATCAAATCAAATCCCACAACAGAATCCTTGAAAATCAAATAGCCCAACAGGCCACACTGTCAACTAGCCAACAAGGAGCTCTTTCAGGAAAACCAATAGAGAATCCAAGGATTGAACATTGCAACGCTGTGATCCTTTGCAGTGGGAGAGAATTAAGAAACATAGTGCCAAAACCGCCTCAGGCTGTGGAGCAACAAGCATCGACATCCAATTCTAGACAGACAGTGCAGGCACAGGATGAGCCTGTGACTGAGCCTGTTAGCACCAAAAGAGCTGAGAAACAGCCCCAGACTATTCAACCTTACCAACCTCCTCTCCCATACCCAGAAGTATACCACAAATCCAAGCTGGAGAAACAATTCTATAAGTTCATGGAATTGTTAAGTAAGCTATATGTTAATGTTCCTTTCAGTGATGTGGTTACACAAATGCCTTCATATACCAAGTTTCTCAAGGATATCCTGACAAAGAAGAAAACTATTGATGATATTGAGACTCTAGCCATGACAACTCAAGAGAGTGCTCTCATTCAACACCAACCACCCACAAAATGTTCAGGCCCAGGAAGCTTTGCAATACCTTGTCACATTGGGAACAAGAAGATTGAAGGAGCCCTATGTGTCCTAGGAGCCAGTGTCAGCCTGTTACCACTATCCTTCACTCAAGGCATGGACCTTGGAGGTATCAAGCCCACAAGAATGACAATTCAACTTGCTGACCGCTCACTTGTGCATCCTGTGGAAGTATTAGAGGATGTGGCCGTAAAGGTTGGTGATTCTTATATTCCTGTTGATTTCGTGGTCATAGAAATGGGATTGGATGTCCACACAACTATCATTCTAGGACACCCTTTTCTTGGCACTGCTAGGGCATTGATTAATGTTGAGGAAGGAAGGGTGACAGAGAAAATACGATAAATTTCAGTATGCACCAAGCCCCTAAGTCAATTTCGAGCTTCGGCACCTGCTACCAGGTTGGCACTATTGATGACAACATTAAGTTAATATGACAGGCCCAGCCTGTCCACCAGCCTGTTCAACAGCAGCCACCTATCAACCACACTGGAGCTGATGATTTTGCACCAAATATTGAGATAAAAACTCTTCCTCCGGAGTTAAATGAAGTGCATTGGGATATGAATGGGAACACCGTAGTTTACAAGAAGAAAACCCCAAAAAGGCACAATGGTCAAAACATCAAGCGTTCTTTCAAGAAGGAAGACCAAGTCCTTTTCCGGGGTACAAGACGATCCAAGTGGTCTGGTCCATTTACTATTCTTCATTGTTTGCCTCATGGCCAAATGGAGATTGATGGTGACGGGGTGAGCCCGTTCATAGCACAACGAAGAAGGTTGAAAATTTATCACCCTACCATGGGCATTTTCAGGGAGATTCAACCTCGCCAAAATCCACCTCCCATCTAGTACAATGGGGAAGTGTCCAGCTAAAAGACGTAAAAGAAGCACGCACTTGGGAAAACCATGTGTTGTAATTTTCAAGTTTTCTTTTTATTTTCTTTCAGTTTGTTCCTTTTGTTTTCCTTTCGTGTTTTGTTATCAGGTGTTGCAATTCGATGAAGGGAAAAATCTTAAAGTCAGAAATTTTTCAGGAAAGTTCTTCTACACCCTTTTGATAGTTAATCTCTATTATTTTGCAAGAAGGGTATTCTGATGCTTACATAGGCTCACCACAGGCTGAGCCTGTGTCGAACTTCTACGTTAATCTAACACCTCCTCCCTCCCCATCACTACAGCACATGATATTCTAGTCTAGGATAACTCAACCCCACCACATATAGCTTGACTTTCAGTTTGGGGTGTTTTTGTGTTAATGTATCTTAGACTAGCCCCTTTTGTCTTTTGATTTTCGGTGGTGTGTTTCTTTGTGTGTCTTTGTTATGGCATTACACCTTGTTTTGTTTTGTCTTTGCAGTGAGGACACTGCTGATTTTCAGTTTGGGGGTATTTTAGGGTGCAATTTTGCGATTTTATTACTCTATGTATTTTGTGATGTTCATTTAATGCAATTTCAATTTTCATCTCTTTCCATTATGTTTCTCCCAGTCTGAGCCTGTCCTTAAATTTATGCACCTTCTCCTTTTCCATTTAATTCTGCTCAAGACTCTATTCTCATGACTTGTCTTATTTTTTTCAAAACAAGCAGAGCAGGAATAATCAAGCAACTGCATTCCATGAATTCTCTCAGAAAAGAAGGATCCTGTTAAAAAATTTTCTAAATAAAACAGGCTCAGCCTGTTTACCTTAGAACAGGCCATTTCCTCTGTCAAGGTGAAATTTAAGTATTGTCTACAAGCAAGGAAAGGATCTAGGCCATCTTTGGCATACCAAACAGACTACACATACTCAGCCAATGCAA
Organism: Turnera subulata; assembly: GCA_028386065.3. NCBI lineage: Eukaryota > Viridiplantae > Streptophyta > Magnoliopsida > Malpighiales > Passifloraceae > Turnera > Turnera subulata. The sequence goes on along the minus strand of JAKUCV010002837.1, from coordinate 14,620 downwards.
AAATTAGAATACCACCAGATGCATGTACTCCCTCCTCCCTTGAAAAAGAAAAATGAGAAAAAGAAACATATGGGTGTGAATACCCGACCCAAAATCACTTGGGCCTATTCACCTTTCCCTTACACCTTCTTCATAACCGTCATCCAGCATCTTTGAAGTCGCCACCCAAATTTTATTAAGGGACAAAAACTTGGGAAAAACCCTTCACATGACTCCATTTAGGCAACTGATTAGCGAACCAAAGATGCTGGACCTGGGGATTCGTCATGGATGGAAGGTGTTAGGCACCCATCCATGTTAGGGCGAAACTTTGTGCAATTAGGGGATTTTGTATGCCTTGTGCAAGTATGCAAGTGTGAGCACCAAAACACATAGTAACTGAATATTAAAAAAGAAAGGGGAGAAGAAGAAGATTGGGCTTGAGTTTCCACCACTAGAAACCACCTACGTACCCCGGTAACCGGGTTCAAAGCCCACGTAGTTCTTGACATGGCATCACAATAATCACATCTTCAAAAACATCAGCATCTCAACAATAATTGCTCAGACAAAAAAGGGATTAGGATTACCACTTGTAGCCCTCCTCTAGCTCCTTGGTTTGGGTTGTGCCTCCTACACAATTTCCTTCTACTCCTCAACTCAATCTTGGAGTTCTTCTTGATTTTCCCCTTTGCTGCCTTTAATGAATGATGCTACCCACGAAATTCTACCAGAGTTTTGCCTATGGAACTATTTCTTGAGCATGGAGAGAAAGAGTTTCTCCAAGCTTCAAAGCTTTATGAAGAGTGTGTGTGTAATCGAATGTGTCCTTTGAAATGTGAAAGGAGGGTCCTATTTATAGTGTTCTGGGTAGTCTAAGGGCGTAGACCAACTTAATGATCAAGGTAATGGCTAAAAATCTGGACCCAAACCGAGTAGAATCAGATTACGGGCGAAAATCTGGGGGTACATGACCGCCATGGCCGGCGGTCATCCTATGGATGACGGCCAGGCCGGGCGGTCATGGGTGGAAAACCGCCCAAGCCCGGCAGTCATCCCGAGATGACCGCCCGCACCTGCGCGTCTCACCCGTTCTTTCCTTTTTCGGTCCCGATTCACCCCTAATTCCTCCCTGATTGATCCTACCGCGTAATTAACCCCTAGACTGCTCGAAATCCTCTGCTTTCTTGATTACTACTGCCCTCAATCATCTCCTAATTGACTAATTACACATTGATTCCTTATTTTAAGCCAAAATCATACCAAAAACATTCTTGCTATTAAGGAATGATTTAACTCTGATTTTCCACGAAAATCAGAGCTAAATTTGCCTACAAGCAAGGTGTTAATGGGCTGTGCAACTCTAAAGAAAAGTCCATACCTTATTAAATTGGACCCTTGCATATATCTTCAACCCAAAAATAAATATAATTGGGTTTAATAAATAAAGAAGCCCAAATTTAATGAGATAAAATACATTTTAGCAATTTAGTCCTTAACATATCCTATGATTAAATCGTCTCATTAATCCTAGGCATATAAAATTCTTGATTACTATAATGTATAAATTCTACCAAAATTAAACCCCATTCATGCTTCAACCCAAGTCTAACTCATCAATCTTATGATTCAGGCATGTCTGGAGTCTAATCTCAATATCATTTTCACTGGTCAAATTTGGGTGTTCACAGATGCCCCTCGTTGGTGAGTCTTTAAAACTTAAAGACGAAGCAACGCAAGGAAGGAACAACCAAATTTGGGATAACGAGTGTGAGTGGTCCAATGGTTGGAGCATACCTCGAGAATCATCTCATCCCGAGGTTTGTGACTGACTCATCTCATCTCTTGGGATTTTCCTGGTCCCAAGAGCTACCGGGAATCATCTCATCCCGGGGTTTCTTTTGGGATTTTCCTGGTCCCAAAGGATTATCTCACCGATGCTAACTAGGGATATTGTCGCCCCCCCGTAAGGATTTTGCTAACTAGGGATATTGTTGCCCTCCCGTGAGGATTTTGCCAACTAAGGATATTATCTCCCTCCTGCCGGGGTTTTGCTAACTAAGGATATTATCTCCCTCCTGGCTCCGATACCACTGTAAGTAACCGGGTCATGCAATTTGACAATCAAATGCAACTAAATGCGCAGCCGAAATCCCGGTACTCATGGAGGATCCATGTGAAACAGAGTAAACCGAATAACAAAATTTGCGTACCTGAATCGGTTCAGATCTTTCACCCAACTGTTATGCCGAATCAGCAAGAGCCGGATAGCAATCCCGCCCCTCTACGGTATCCACACGAACCGTGATAACTAGTTGGAATCGTCACACGATTACCAACCCGAGCACCCCCGAACTGATGTACTAGCAGCAGGTTTCGAAAGCTAGAGGTTGTGGTATTTTCTTCTTTCTCAAAGAAGGTGTGTATGGTCTGAAACTCACAAGAACTCTCAAGACACTCTCAAGACTCAATCCCCTGAAAAATTTTAGACTCATTGTGATGAATCCCCAAGCATAATCAGATTATGCTTAATCAAATCCCACTCATAAAAGCGATGGACAAAGTGGCCAACACATTTGGCCAACATGATTAGCTTTTAGCTAATCATGTCTCCACTAACTCTTGGTGGGATTACTCATCACATGGCACTAATTATGGTTCAATAAATCAGACATTTAGTGAACCAAACCAGTCCAAAACGACCGTGGTCCAACCATAGTCCAACCACGGTCCAACCACAAACTCAACTACCTGGTTCAACCACGGTCCAACCATGGTTCAACCACCAGCTCGAATTAACGGCTCTAAGTGTGTGACCCTATAGGCACTTGTAACGTCCGGCAATAATTGTAAACTCATTTACAATTATAAGCAAAGAGCGGCATCTAGCAACACATCATTGCTACCCGAACGACAAGATCAGTACTGATTCATATGCCTCGCAAACATGTCATCGTCCCTTCGTCCCATTATCAAGATTAAACACGAGACATGGAATATGCCAATCTCGTATATGTTCAATCTCGGTTTCTTGATCCTCGAGTTAAACGCGTAAAACGGATACCTATGATATCACCATATCATAATCCGAGCATGGCCATGCATTTACGGTTCAACTCTATCAAGAAACCATCAGATAATATACCCGTTATATGGGTTGGACGAATCCCCTCTGGATCATACAAAACCCACTACACATATATCATATACCCAATGATTACACTAAGTCTACTCATTTACGAAATAGCCAAGAGTAATATCAAAGTATACGACTCATATGTTGGGAACCTTGATGATCTCAGGTCTAAGGACAATACATATAAGAACCGCTATTGACAAACATATAACGTTCCATGTAGCGTTCTTATGTGGGTCGGTCCAGTCCACAAGTTCTCTAACTTGTACCCGTATGTAGAAGTCATATCACATATAAATTCTCAACATACGGTAGTCTTAATTTATTATTACAACCCATCCATAATAATAATCGACTAGGGACATTTAAGAATATAAAATATTCTAGGGTTAAAAATATGTGCAAGCGTTTATCTTATAAACGATATTTATTGGAATAACGCTAATGTGTATACATGACTACAAACAATCATCCATTGATTGGCTTTTTGGGCATATTACACTAACATAGAGTCGTCGCCGCTGATTCTTCTTCTTCTTCTTCTTCTTCTTCTTCTTCTTCTTCTTCTTCTTCTTCTTCTTTTTCTTCTTCTTATTTATTGGAATAACGCTAATGTGTATACATGACTACAAACAATCATCCATTGATTGGCTTTTTGGGCATATTACACTAACATAGAGTCGTCGCCGCTGATTCTTCTTCTTCTTCTTCTTCTTCTTCTTCTTCTTCTTCTTCTTCTTCTTCTTCTTCTTCTTCTTCTTCTTCTTCTTCTTCTTCTTCTTCTTCTTCTTCTTCTGCTTCTTCTTCTTCTTCTTCTTCTTCTTCTTCTGTTTGTCCTTGCTCTCTCTGGGTTCATTTTGCTAATCAGGTTTGCGTGTGTGTTGTTTGCTCGGTGTGGTCTTCTGCTTCTTCTTCTTCTTCTTCTTCTCTTCTTCTTCTTCTTCTTCTTCTTCTTCTTCTGTTTGTCCTTGCTCTCTCTGGGTTCATTTTGCTAATCAGGTTTGCGTGTGTGTTGTTTGCTCGGTGTGGGGGTGTGGTGCTCGGGGTCTGCTCTGTTGTTGCGGTGGTTGGGTTGTGTCGTTCCGGCAGTGTGTTCGTTAAGGCCGAGGTGGGTTTTTGGTTCGAGGGAGTGCTGTTGCACGGCTCGGGACTGGTGGTTGGCATACGAATCCGACGGTGTCTGCTCGGATCTCGTTTTTCTGGTAAAACCCCAACTCTCAGTCTTCGTCTTTAGCTTGTATTGTTGATGCTTCCTATGATGGATTTGTGATTGAGTACTATTTTTGCATCAGCGTGGTTTGGGGAAAATTTTTGGAGGTTGTTTTCGGGTTATTGTAGAAATCCGGTGGGAGGTTACTATTCTGGCGAGCAAGGTTCAGTTGCGACAGAGCGGAATTCTTCTCCGGCAATAAGGGTATCTTTTCCGATGATGATATGTATTAATTCCTTCACGCACGACATGTAATATTATTAGACAAAGTATTAACGATGTAACGGGAATAGTCGGGTTTAGTGGAACCGTGTGCGGGGCTGAGAGGCACGTGGCTGGGATAGTCTCGATGTGCATAGTACCTCTAGGACGGTAACTCAAGCTCGGGTCAAATCCTTACACGGGAGTTAGACTAGATTGGGCATTGGCCCAGTAATAAAATATTTTGACCATTATAACATGTGGACTTCAAATAAGTGGGCTTGAGCCCAAGGACATGTGAGGATTTAATAGTGGGTTTGATGGTTGGGCCCTAGGCCCAAAGATGAAGTGGACGTTGGCCTCATTTGATGTTTGGACTTAGATGGGCTTAAGCCTGCGACCTTTAGGCCCGTGACGTGGAGTTATAGTTGTGGGCGAATGCAGTTGAGGATAACGGGGTAGATGGGACCAGGCTTAACATCAGATGCATTCTACGAGCATGCATGTTTTATTTTGTTGTTGAACATCTTTGTGAGATATGGTGTCTATGTGTATAGGCACGAGACATAACTCGGGAGCAGCAGGATCTAGTGCTGGGCAGGCAGAGCGCCATCATAACTGTGGTGACTCTATAAGACTTATATGCTTGTATACGAATACTTGTTGGTATGGTTTGTCAGTGCTAACTGCTAAGTGTATTGCATGCTGTTGACTATGTTATGCCTATGTTTATGTGCTATGATGACTTGATGATATCTTATGAGCTGATATGCCATGTTTAAGATATGTGTGCTGTCTTGCCAATATCATGTGTTTATGTGAGCCTTAAGCTCGGTTTAGAGACTATCTTTGGTGGCACACCACCTGTATAAACATCATGAAGATCACCTCTTACTTAAGGCATAACTGATAATAAATAATTCTGAATAATATATGTTCTACTGTGGGGCTGTTGTCCGGTAGCACCGAGAGGGAGAGAGGGCACCCCTCGGGTCCTGTTATTATAGTGAGTTGTATTCACAGAGACGGCGATGAGGGAATTGATGGGTACGCCCCTCGATTTATATTAGTGAGAGTACCCCTCACAGAGCTGGCGCCTTGGGGATTCCCTTAATAATGATAAGAATGTAATAACCAGATAATTCACCTAACACTTGTATGTGTGGTATTTGACACATGTTGATCGTGTGTGTATACTTGGGCTCGTGGACTTACTCACCCTACGAGCTTGTCTTCGTGTGTCTGTATATTTGTCTTATATTGTACATTAAGTAGGCGACTCATATAAATCGCCACCGTGGTTTTACAAATCATTAGTAGCTTGTTGACGGTTGCTCTTGCCTCAAGTATCAGACTCTTTCATTTCAGCAGGTAGCCGTGTTTCCTTCCTGGTGGATCCACAGAGTTGACGTTTCATATGTTCTACACTTGTCATTGACTTTATTGTTGTTATTTTTCCGCTGTGTATTTTGTCGGGATACTGTTTTGGCTTCTTTGAATTTTGATCAGTTGTTTTCCGGTTGGTTTAACCGGTATTACTTTGGCTAGTTAGGCCTGATTTATATTTGACTCTTTGTTTCACGATGTTTATTTTTGGTTACTCTGAGACAATGAGTTGATGATTTTACACAGAGTTTGGCATCCCTGGACTTAAGGGCATTTCAGTCATTTTATAATTGTTTATGTTATGTATTATCGTTTTTGGGATGCGGTCGTTTGATAAAGGGAGAAAGGTATGGAAGTATGTAGGAGGTGAGTCTAAAGATGCGGAGCAGGGTGTTGATCAACTTGATTATCGAGGTCTTCTTAATTTGTGTGAGCAATTTGGGTATAAAAATCCTGATGAGTTATGGTATAGAAACCAACTCTTGGAGTGACATTAAAGGATAGCTTGAGAGAGGTTCAAGGTACTAATGACACCTCTGGTCCCATTTTGCATACTTGTATTCAAAGGGATATGGTAGAGATTTATGTCACACATTCTGAGCATGATCACCCGATGTTAACAACTGAGAGGCCTGAAATTGTGTGTAAGGCACTAGGATTTGATGAATGGCGGAGAAGAAGAAGTGAGCAGCAGCAAGTGGTAGGTGAGAGTAATGACAACCTCCATCCCAGAGTAGGAGGTGTATTAAATGAGGTTGCTGATGGGGTCAATGCAGACTTAATTGCAACTCAAACAAGTGCTATTTTTCTGCATAAATGTTGGGAGAAGCAGGGTGTGGTAAGTAGTGACGCAGTCAATGTAGATAAGCAGGGAGATGCTGAAGAAGATGATTTAAACTCGGAATCCGAATCAGAGGTAGAAGGCTACATTGATGATGAAGGGGTAGGACAAGATTATTATATGCATGTCCCCTACCTATCTGACAATGACGAGGAAGATTTCAATCATGATGCAGAGAACCTGGAAGAAGCAAACCAAGGAGAGACAAGCCAACAACAAGAAGCAAAAGAAGGTGATGCAGTTGCTGAAGAAGTACCTGGGAACAATGCAAACAGTACTGGGAATGAAGAAGGCGTGCATGAGAATGATGGAAATGGGAGGGAATTCGAGGCATACAACCCAAGCATGCCTTTTGCAAGGGGTACAAAGGTGTATTTTGGTTCAGATGAGGAGGTAAGTTACCAGGCAAACTCAGAGGAGGTTGAGGTTGGAGAAAATGAACCTGACAATGAAGGACATGCTGCTGAAGTTGATGAAGTTGGTGAAGTTAATGGCGGTCAGCAAGGAGAAGTTGAAGTTGATATAGGTGCTGGAGGTCAGGAAGTAGAAGTTGACTAGTGGTCAGCGAGGTGATGTACAAGTTGATATTGGTATTCGTGATGTTTGTGGGGCTGATGCCAGGGTGGCAAGTAATCAACCTAGATATGGTAGGCCCCTATTTTTTCAAAATGGCATGATTTTTAAAAGTAAGGAAGAGTTTAAAGATGTTGTAGTGGAGCTGGCAATTTTTGACCATTGGGAAATTAGGTTTGCAAAAAACGACAAAGATAGGTGTAGGGCTACGTGCAAAGAGGAGGGGTGTGACTGGGCTATTTTATGCTCCCCTGACCAAGATAATAGGTGGGTGGTGAAGACATATGAGCCCTCTCATTCCTGTGAAGTCACCTTTAGGAATAAGAGGCTTACTGGTAAGAAGCTTGCTGCTCATTACATCAAAAGCAGAGGCCGGAGTGCACTTGATATGAGGCCAAGGGATGTCATAGAAGCTGCAAATCTTGACTTTGGTATCACCATTACCAAAGCAATGGGTATAAGTACTAGAAACAGAATTAAGCAAATATTTGATGGAGAAGTTGCTCACGAATTTGAAGTTCTTCGTGACTATGCTGCAGCATTTAGATCTACAAATCCCGAGAGTTGTGTGCAACTGGAATCAGTGGGTGGGGTTTTTAAAAGGCTATATGTGTGTTTTGATGCACTAAGGAAGGGATTCAAAGCTGGATGCAGACCCATTCTAGGATTGGATGGGTGCTTTTTGAAGGGCAAATTTAGGGGTCAACTGCTGGCTGCAATTGGGCGAGATAGGAACAACCAAATGTATCCCCTAGCCTTGGCAGTAGTTGGGGGAGAAAATTTTGACAATTGGAGATGGTTTTTGCTATGGTTGCTGGATGATATTGGGGTAAGATGTGATGGAACTGGTTTTACCTTTATATCCGATCAACAAAAGGTACTTGATAACCCTCCTTTATTTTCCTTTATGCTTGTTTTACATGGTTTTTCCTTTAATTAGAATTGGCATCTAACTTGTTATGAGTGTTATTAGGGTTCGGCTGCTGCACTTCGAGAACTAGTCCCAAATGCAGGGCATAGGAGATGTGCTTTACATGGTGTAGGGCAGCTTCTGCCAAATTGGGAAAAGATAAGTGTGGTGTAATTGGATTGTGGTTTACATGCTATGCTAGCTGTGATTAGTTTATGATTTGAATTTATATGTTTGTAACAGGGACTTATGATCCCAGGATGCCCAAGGGCTCCAAAGTGATGCGGTAAAATCTGCAAGCGCACAGATCGAGGTAGCACACAAAGTCATATCCACAGGGACTAGACAAAATAATTAACTAACAGACTCACTCCGTTAGGCTGAAAACAGTAAAAGATGTAACGATTTTGAGATTGTGATTTGAGACTATGATAAATAGTAAAATAAACAGAGGTAAGCTGTAAATAAAATGAAGAGATCAAATGATAAAAAGCCTAGATCAATCGGGGTTCACTACTCTATCCTTTTATGCCCTAATTATCCTCCAGATCCTGCTAACAGGGTGACTCTGTTCCGTGTCCGCGAACGGGGCGACACTGTTTGCTAAAAATCTACAGCTTTCTATTCGCTTTCTTGATGGGTAACAACCTAGGGTGAAATTATCGACTTTTGGAGGTATAATTTCGTCTCAGAGGTCAATCTTACCACTGTCGTGGATCAAACCTATTCCTAAGAGCAATGATCCTTTTTGTTGTTACTAATTCCACAATAATCCTAATGCCTTTCAGCACCTAGATTAGGGTTTGTTTATGATTTTCCAGAATTAAACGTCTCCTGTCGGTGCTTAGTCTAATTCCTAAGACAAGTTTTAAGGTGATCAAGCTTCAAACTCGAATTATGCTCACATAAACAAATCAAGAACACAAATAAGAAAACTGCTCGAGGAGTAATTAAATCATAAAAAGAGTTGAGTAGCTACATCCCTCTTGATCTAGAAAAGAGGTTTAGTTCATAGAAAAATATAAAATAAACATGGAGGATTTGTTCATGTTACAAACCGAAAATAAGGAAGAAAAATAAGAATCGACTAAAGAGCTTCTTCTCCTCCTTTTTGCTGCTGCTGAAGACGTGATGAAAAGAGAAAAAGGGATCCTCCTCTGCTGCTACGATCTCTCTTTTTATTATTCTGAAACCCTAGCCTTTAATTCCTACAATTTAGCTAAGGTCACTAAAAAGTAGGAATTAATTCCTTCTAGGACTTCTCCTATTTTGGTGCAGCAAAAATCTCTTTATTTCCATAGGAAAAATAGCAGGTCAGCGCCACTAATTAATTGGCCAACAAGTCACTTTGTTGCTGGAATTATAAAGCTCCAGGTTCTGGTCTGCGGGTTTCAACGGTGTGACACCGTTGAAAACTGATCGTCAAGAAATCTTCATGTATTGGCTCCAAACTTTCCAGAATCCTTCAAAAGGCTCCAAATCTTCAAGAATCAAGCCAATTTGCAACAATAGGTACCTGAAAGCGTAAATTAATAAGTGGAAGCGAAACTAGTGGAAAACAAGCTAAAAACTATAAATACATGCATGATCCTAACTAAATGCTTGGCCAAAGGGGTATTTTATGCTCCAAAATAGTACATGATATGCACACATATCAAATTCCCCCAAACCTGAACTTTTGCTTGTCCCTAAGCAAAACTAAACAATAAATCAAGGGAAAAGATAAGACATGCACACGGATGTTGTCTATTCAGACCTGCACGGCGTGACCCTGTTCAAATGCAACCTGCAAATTAGCCTTAGAAAAGTCTACCTTTGAAAAGGTTGCTCATAAAAATCTCAGGTCTAAAGCTCACCAAACTACACAATCAAGATTCAAATTCCTTCACAAACATTCAATCCAATCAGTCCTTTAAAAGATATGCTTAGAAACCGAGCAATTAGAAACAATATCCCATAGGCATCTCAAAACTCACATCTCCACTAACGGGCACAAATCAATAATTAGAGATCAATAGGTCTTAATAAAGGGTTGAAACGATGTTAGGTTTGTGTTGTGAATGAAGGGGAAAGAGTGTTCAAAAGTCTGTCAAATCACTGAATCCAAACCTTGCAAAATTAGAGCAACTCGATGTTTCAACAGACTGACCCTGTACGCTGGCAGTAATGTTCATTGAATGATCTGCCCTGCTCAACTCAAATGCACACACATTTTTTTTTGTTTTTGTGTTTTTTTGTGTGTTACGTTTTTCTGTTTTTTTTCAACTTTTTGCTCTTTTTTTTTTTCGTGAGTGAGCAGGGGTTAATCATGCTACAGCTTGTATCCTTTTCACAGAAATTCTGAACAGGGCGAGACCGTTAGTTTTGAAATCTGATGTTCAATGCTCTTTTATGAACTGATGCGCAAGTATATGGACTCAATAACTTAACAGAACGAATATGGGTTGATTTCAAAGAAAAATTGTGTGCTGATCAGGCACAAGATGGTCATGTAAGTGGCTGCGAAGGTGTGAGGTGGTTGTTGTGGGTAACAAAAGAATGTATGACCATCTAAAGTAGGCTCAAAGGGCAAGCAAGGGATATAATGATCAAGGGTAGGCTAAGGCTTAAGTGTACGTGCAATTCAAGGATGGCCTACATCATGTCCCTGGTCAAGATTGTGCTATAAATTTCGCCTCAATGCAAGTGTAAGAGATGTTCTAGGATAATTGTTTCCTTAAGAATTTTTAAGAATTCTCTAAACTATCCAAATCCTAAGGACGTCACTTTGGCTAACTGTGATCAAGAATCTGAATTATCATGTGGTAATTAGTGTGTACTTAAGGACCTGATTCTGTGTAAGTTCAAAAATAGATAAAAGAGTAGTCATTCCAAGGCTAAACTAACCCAAGCAGAATTGAACAGAGTCGCACCGTACAAACCGAAATAGGCAAACATCCAGAATTACATACAAAATCCTTTGGCCCATGCAACAAAAGTTCATGCATAAAAATAAACAATGCCACAAATTGCTAATTTGCACCCCTAAACCTAAACGGAACAGTGTCCTCACTGGACCAAAAGAAACACAAAAAGGGGTACAAAGCAACAAATAAATAAGAAACACAGAAAGCAATAAAAGAGCAAGGACATGACATGAAAGGGCACCCCCAAATGTAAAAACTAGCATGTGTAATAGATAAGGGTGGGAATGGGTGGGTTTAGGAACACAATACAGAACACGAAAATGCGAACAGAGTGACGCTGTTAGGGGTGCCTGTGTGTGGGTATGTGAACCAAGCAAAATACAGAAAGATAAATAAAAGGGAGAAGGGATGCTTCTCTGGATTTTGCTGGTGATTGTCCCATCCCCAAGTCCTCCACGTTGTGTCATGCTTGCTTGCTCTCTATTTTTTTTGTATTTTTTTATTTTTCTTCTTTTTTTCTGCAAAATAAAATAAATGACAAAGAAAATTAAAAGTAAAAATGCATAAACTGAAAATTACCTCCAAAAATCTCAGGTTGCCTTCTGAGAAGCGCTTCTTTAATGTCGTCTTAGCTGGACACCCTTCCATTTAAGTAATGGGAGAGTCTCGAAGCAACAGAGTCGCCCTGTTGTCTACTGTATCCCTTGGGTCATATGGCATGAACAACTGTCCACTGACCCTGAATGGTTCAGGCTTTCCATCAATTAACTCCACTACTCCATGAGGAAGGACTTGGACCACTGGTTGGAATATTTTTATCAGGTCATGGTCATCAACAGGGTCACTCTGTGACAAAATCTCGAGCTTATAAACTTGTTGGATAGTTTCTGGTACGTCCCCTTCGATCAAGCAAGTATATTCTGGAGTGTTTTGTTCCTCTTGTTGTGCACCATCAATAAGGGAAGTCAATAGTGCATCGATTGGGTCACAGAGTGGGCCTTCTTGATCAATCTCCCTTGCAACCATGTCCGTAAATGCATCAACTCTATAGCACATGTTTGCACTGAGTTCATTCCTAGCAGCCTCTGGAATGTTGAACTCCACTAAATCATTGCCAACCTTGAGGGTCAGCTTCCCTTCTGAGCAATCAATCATAGCCCCTGCGGTTGCTAAGAAAGGTCTTCCAAGTATGATGGGTGTTTGGGAATCGGTTTCCATTTCTAGAACAACAAAGTCTACTGGAATCTGCAATTTTCCAATCTGCATAGGAACATCTTCAAGCACCCCAATTGGATGTTTAACACTCCGGTCAGCTAGCTGCAGGGTCATCCTGGTGGGTTTCAAGTCCCCAATTGATATTTTCTTAGCAAGGGATAGAGGAATTAAGCTGACACTTGCCCCTAAATCACACAAAGCTTTGTCAATTTTCAGAGTATCAACAATGCAAGGAATTGAAAAACTCCATGGGTCCTTCCTCTTTGCTGGAAATTTTTGCAAGATAAGTGCACTGCACTTTTCGGTCATGGGCACCGTTTCAGCATCCTCAATGGCTCTCTTCTTGGACACAAGGTCTTTCAGGAACTTAGCATAGTTTGGCATCTCACTAATCACCTTTGTAAATGGGAGATTAATGCATACTTTCTTCAACATCTCCACAAACTTCCGAAATTTGGCATCAAGCTTGGTATTCTTGTAAACTTCGGGGTATGGAAGAGGAGGCATATATGGCTGCACTTCAATCTTTTCTTCCACCTTTTCCTTCCCTTTAGACGTCTGTGATTGAGGTTGAGCAGCTGCCGAACTTGCCCCATCATTCTTTTCCACTGCAGATTGGCGAACGTGGTCACTCTGTTGCACTGGCTGCAGTTTCTTACCACTACGCAGAGTAACAGCTTTGCACTGTTCCCTGGGATTTTCCTCCGGCTGACCTGGTAGCTTCCCTTGAGTGTTCCTGAGTTGTTGAGCATATTGGGCCATCTGGTTATCAAGGATTTTTGAGTGGGCCTTGATTTGTTGCATGTCTTCCGCCAACTTGTTTTGAGTTTCCATGATAGCCTTAAGCATGCTCATCACGTCTTGCTGCTGGGGGAGGTTTTGCTGCTGGCTCCCATGGTATCCTTGCTGCCCCTGATTATATGATCGAGATTGCTGATAGTATTGATTGCCCCCTTGCTAATATGGGATCGATTTCCTATTGATATAATGTGCCTCTTCGTTCATCAACTGCGGGCAATCTTGGAATGTATGGGCACCATTGCAGGCTTCGCACCTCATGACGGGTTCTGCAACAGATTTGAGCATCATCTTGTCGAATTTACTTCCCATCTCCTTAATCTGATGCTGCATGGCTGACATCCTCGCTTCGATTTTCTGAACGGTGTCAACCTGTAGGACGCTAGGTGGGTTCCTATTGGTAGTTTCATCGGCCAAATTCTCCATCAATCGGCAAGCTTCATTATAGGTTACAGCTAAGAAATTTCCCCCTGTAGTAGAAGTCAAAGTGGATTGCCCAGCAGGTGTCGCATGATCATAGAAAGTTTGCAATAATACCAATGGTCGAACAAAGTGATTGGGGCACCTTGCAATCAAATCTTGATACCTATCCCAAGCTTCCTTGAGAGATTCATCAGCCCTCTGCTGGAATCCTTGAATCTCCAACCGAAGTTTAGTCTGCTTGCCCGTTGGAAAATACTTCTTCAAAAATGCAACCTCCATCTCAGACCAAGAGGTGATGCTATTAGCAGGAAGGCTAGAAAGCCACTTTTGGGCCTTGCCCACCAATGAATATGGAAACAAGTGGAGTCGCTTGGCATCATCACTATAATCCCGAATCTTAACAGTGTCACAATATTGGAGGAAATTGTGCAAGTGCTGGTGCGGGTCCTCTGAGATAAGCCACTGAAAGTTTTATTCTCCACAAGCTGAATAAGACTCGGTTTCAGTTCATATTGAGCTGCTGTAATCTCCAGGTGGACGATGGGGTAGCTCCTGTTCTCAATTCCTCGAGCTAGCAGCTCATTTATGGGCACATTATTCAGCTCATCTTCTTCGTTAGCTGCCATTGCAACAGGAATAAGTATCAGTTCTTTTTCCTCTTCTACTTTCTCTGTCCCAGATGTTTCTGACGGTGTGGCACTGTTCAGAGCCTCTTCCAGATTTTGGGACTTAGAATGGAGGAGTGATTCAGGGTCAGAAACAGAGATGAGTTCGGGATCCTGGCTGCGAGTTCCTGAGCTCATATTGTAAGTTTCCCTAGGCTATATGACATTCATATAAAATGGATATATGCAGCGGAAGACAAGGGAAACAACCAAGAGCACATGTGATGCTAGTAAACCGTATAACAATTTCACTTACTTGTAGTGTTAGGATCTTTCACCTAAGCCGGAAACCGAATCAGTAAGAGCAAGAAGAAGACCTGCTCCTCTACGGTATCCACACGAACCGTGATCGGCTTCGAGTCGTCACACGAATCAAG
>JAKUCV010002836.1:0-33035 GCA_028386065.3 Turnera subulata | reverse complement strand
GAACGTTGGGGCGGCGGCGGCAAGTGCGGTAGCAACGGGAGAAAAAGAAGAAAACGAAAGTGAAAAAGAAGAGGAGAAAGAGGAGAAGGGGAAAGGAGGCTTTTAGGGTTGGCCGGCCAGCCCCGAAACGACGTCGTTTCGGGCTGAGGCGCGGTCAACCCCCTTCAGTCAACGCGCTCTGTTGTTTTTTTTTTTTTTTTTAATTAAAACGACGTAGTTTAAGCCGAAACTACGATAAACGTTGTGTTTCGTTCCGAAACGCGGTTTGAGTCCGACGAAGCTCAAAGATAACATATTACCACTTAAAATTAGTAAATCCGAAGGGAAAATAAGTTAATTTTATTCCCACTATCGAAATTCGGAATTTTCTTTATAAATCCAAAAACGGAAAACCGGGGCGTTACACGATGACTGCTCGGAGCGTTCCGCGCGTGGCTAGGTTACCAGCTACCTGGCCAAAGGCATGACTGCTACTATGGAACTGCAGAGGAATCGCGAGGCATTCCCACGAGTTCGTGCGTACCTTGAGGGACCTGAAGAACCAGTACAAGCCCAACATGGTACTATTAACGGAGACCCAGTGGCAGCCCGAAGACGATCACAGTGTCATACCACTTCGGTTTCCTCCAACAAACCGGTTCGAACTTCCCGGCCAAAACAACACGGGCGGTATGTGGTTCTCATGGAACGAGAGCCTTAGGGTAGTCATAACCAACGAAGCTAACAGCTTCCCTGTCAACGTTGTACCCCAACGTTAAAAATAATAATAATGTAATAGTAATGTAGCAAAAATATTGTAATGATAATATTATGAATAATATTTATATTTCTGCACGTTTATGGCATCATTTACCATTTATGTGTATGATCTACAGCAGCTGGCGTCCCTCGATCGGATCCATCATGTACTAACTATGTGATTATGCATGTATCATGATAAACATATGGAGCGAGCAATGCACAACAAACAAGCATACAAACACCCAAGGACCTACCGCTCGCTCCGCTACCAAAATGAAACACCCCGACCAAAATTTACCCATCAAACAGTTTTTAAGAATCAACGGTGCCAACACGCGGCACAAACAGTAACACAACAGGAAAACTGGCCCAGTGGCGCAACGAAAACATCAAACACCCGACCTGGGGTACCACAACAATAATAGCACAGCGGAAGCGTCTATGAACACAAAGACAACATATACAAAACCTGATGCAACTAATGGATCCGAGTCCTGTCCGAGGGTACACTGCAGCCGCCAGAATGCAATGTGACCTATCTTGCAAGAACTGTGTGAGGGGTGAGACCAACCACTGTCTCACCGATAAACCGATAAACAGCAGCATACAAGCAACCATAATACCACAAGATGAAACACAGGCAACAATATATAGAAGATTACACCGAACAAGTCTGCACCAAAGTTAAAAGACAATTACTAAATTACCAATTTTATCTACCGGCCAAACATCTCTGAGCTAAGACTAAATCAATTTAATTAATTATTTTTACCAATTTTATCTCCCGGCCTTGTCACGGATAAGCTAGGGTCGTACCTGGTTATCGGCCTATTCCGGGTGCCATTCCTAAACCATAACCCGGGGTCAACACCCCAATAACAAACCGGGATCAACATCCCCATATCCAAAATTCGGGGTCAACACCCCAATAACAAACCGGGATCAACATCCCCATATCCAAAATTCGGGGTCAACACCCCAATATCAAATAGGGATCAACATCCCAAATCCAAAACCAGGGGTCAACACCCCAATAACCAAACCGGCATCAACATGCCCATCACAATAACCAGGACATGGCCACCACGTAATAGATCTCTAACCACAGTCGTACCACTACTTATCACATGACACTTAACATCATCATCAACTCAATTATTCTTCTTATCAACAGTTCATAGTTTCATTTCACATCTCATAATCATACCAGCAAGTCCAGATCACAATTCATACTCATCTTAACAATTCCAATTCATATACAGTGAACCACGAAAATCCAAACACAACTCAACGGTTCAATCAAACAACAAAGCACATCCAACAGAGCAATAGGCACATATTTAAGACAGTCCATCCTTACAGCAAATTCAATTTATCGTAAACAAGCGAACATAATACCAATTAGTTCAAACAACATCATGAGTATCACAGGCAGCATACCGAAATTTATAAGTTTATATCCTCACCTGATGTTCCTTGATTCTGGTATATGATATCCCATCATCACTTTCATTCTTATATTTGTAACAATATAATCACTTTTAATGCACAACAAAAATGATACGCATGGTAATTATATATATCAATCATTAGTTGGCTTGTCCTGTACAAAGTCTATTGTTATTATTTTAATTGGTTCCTGTAATCATCTTAATTAATATAAGCTTATGAAAGTATTGCAGGCTTCATAAATGATTATGTGATGATATAATTATACTAGGCATAGTATAGGGCCTTTATCTTTATTAGAAGCATCGTATAGTGATAATCATGTTCATACCATATATTTAGTACCGTTCAAAATTATTGGCCATCTCTGTCATATTACTGTCTGAGTATGGCTTTGGCCATTCAATTATTTCCCAAGTTAAAGTAATTAAATCTCCACCCCAATAAAACATTAGTAAAGTTATTAGCCATATTAATTGTTTTTATTTATCAGTTTATTAATCTACAGATAGAATTATTAATTATCTTATTCACTGTAATGTTGTTAGTAATATTATTACGGAAGCATAAATCAAATCCTGGTCATGGTTCTAAATTAAAGAGGTCATTATCCCTTAGGCCACGATATAACTTATCCTTATTTGTTTAATCAACCACTATACTTACCAAAACCTAGGTTAATTATGTAATCCAATTTTAATAGCCATAACAATTTCCAGGTTCAAGGTTGGGCCCAAACGTTTCAGCCATGGACCAAACCAAGACCATCAAACCATTGCATATTAATTGTCAGCCCATCACCAGACTTCAAACCCATTGCTCTTAATAGTCAGCCCATCATATGTGTTATCTTACCCTTGAGTCTTGACCCAGTTGATTTATTTTGCAGCAACAGGTTGAAGAAGCTGGTGGCGGCGCGGTGGGCGAGGGCGGCTGCAGGCGGCTGTGTGACGCGAGGAAGATGCGGCGTCGGGCTGTAGTTGTTGGCGTCGGCCATCGTTGGTGTTGAGGCAACCCGGCGACTAGCTTGGGTTGTCTTCACTGGACGGCGACAGGCTGCAAGGGAGGAGCGAGAAGAGAAAGTGGCGGCCTCGTTGTTGTAGTGGCAGCCGAACCAGGTCGGAGGCGAGGCAAGGAGCCGGAGAAGAGGAAGGAAGAGATGGTGCGATGGTGGTGTAGGGGAGGATCGGAAGTAGGGGTGAGAAAGGGGAGAAGGCGGCGGCTTGCTCGTCAGGTCGTCGGATGGCTTCGACCGACCTCGGCGGCTCTGCGTCTTGCAGCGACGGCGAGCGAGTGAGGAGGAGAAGATGGTGGCGGCCAGTTGTG
Organism: Turnera subulata; assembly: GCA_028386065.3. Taxonomy (NCBI): domain Eukaryota; kingdom Viridiplantae; phylum Streptophyta; class Magnoliopsida; order Malpighiales; family Passifloraceae; genus Turnera; species Turnera subulata. The sequence goes on along the minus strand of JAKUCV010002836.1, from coordinate 29,519 downwards.
GTATTGGTGGTGGCTATTACGGCAGCAGCGGGGCAGAGGAGGGAAGAAGGAGAAGGGAAAGAGGAAGAAGGGCAGATGGAGGTGGCTGGTGGCAGCCGTCGGCTCGATTGTAGGGGTCGGCGGCCGCGATTGGTGGGAGGAGAGAGACGGCGTAGGTAAGGCGGAGAGGAGGAGAGAAGAGAGAAAGGGAAAGAAAGAGAAGGTTGCAGGGGAGGAGCGTGGGAGAGAGAGGATGATGAGGAGAAAGAGTGAGGAGGGAGCAGATGAGAATGGGTAGAGGGCCGGTTAGAAAGGATAAAGCAGAAGAGGAATAATTGAGGAAAGAAAGAGACAAGGGGAAGAGAAGCTGTGGCAGACAAAGAGTCACGGGGAGCAGGGAAAAAAAGAAAAGGAAAGGGGTGGGACAGGGGCTGTAACAGCCCGGGTAAAAATTTTGGATTTTTACCGGACTGTTGAAGTCTATTTACCGTGATTTACTGTTGAATTAATCTTGGGTAATTAATTCAAGGTAAATCGGGAGTCGTTTTTCGAATCCGAGTGTTTTCCCGCGCTCGTGATTTTCCCGTGGATTTTTCGGAACTTAGTTGGTATTTTTCGGGTTTCGGAATTTCTTAGAAAATCACACCGGAAAATAACTAAGGAGATATCTGTTATTTTCTGGTCCGGATCGGATTCGCCCGCAATGCGGACGAATGGCATTATTGATTATCACAAGCTAAATAGTAAAATTTTCAGTTTATAAGAAGCAGAATTCGATGAAGGAGGCAGAAGGTGAGGATGGATTTCTTTCAATATGTGCCTATATTACTCGGTTATCATGTTTTGATGATTGTGCATTGTTGATTGTTGCTTTTGCTGTGTTTTGGTTCGGGATGTTTATCCCGGTGTCTTGACTTGGTATTTTTGGGATGTTTATCCCCGTGTTGATTTTATGTGTCCTTTGGAATTAATATAATGAAATAATTAATGAATTGTGATGAGGATGTCGATCCTCGGTACTTTGGTTAGGGATGTCGATCCCTGTGAGTTTGGTTTTTAATGATGGTAATATAATTGTCACGTGGTAAGTAGAGGTACGACCGGATGGTTAGAGACTGTTTTGTGGTGGCCATGATCTGGGTTCGTGTGATAAGCATGTCAATGCTTGGGATGTCTATCCCGGTTTGTTATATTTGGGATGTCTATCCCTGGGTTCCTTTTGATCTGGCACCAGGAACACGTTGATAACCTGGTACGACCCTAGCTTATCCGTGACGGGGCCCGTAAAGATAAAATTGAGTAATTGGATTTTACTTGAGTCTCTTGGGTTTTGTATTTGGGTTTGACTGTTTTATTTGACTTGAGTAATTTTTAGTGTCCATATTGATCGTCTTTCCATTGTCGTGAGCACTTCGGACTCACCCCTCACCTGCGGGCTTTCATCCTGTAGGATGAGTTGTTTCATGTACAGGCTTGGTGCATTCCAGACAAGCTGCAGCGTTATCCCTTGGACAGGCTTGGATCCGTAGTTTGCATGTGCCGCATACAGTGTTTATGTGAGTTTAAAGTCTTCCGCTGTGCATATTTTTATTGTTGTTGGGCCATTGGGCCGGACGAGTTTTTATTGTTGTTGCTTTTATATTGGGCTGTTGAGCCCGGATTTATGTAGTATACACTGTATGCTGGTCTAATTTCGATTGGGTTGTCACAGTTCCGGCACGTGTTTACTGTGTACGGTAAATACGGGTCGGGACGTTTCATTTTGGTAGCGGAGCGGGCGTTAGGTCTTGTTGGGAAGTCTTTGTGTGTTTGTGTCTTGTTTGCATAGTTCGCTCCAGTAGTGTATTATTTTATATTATTTAGTTAAGTGCATTATGGATCCAGTCAAGGGACGCCAGCTGTCGAGGAACATACACATATGAGGTAAAAGATGCCATAAATAAGCGGAAATACTAATATTATTGATACGGCAAATACTGAAAGTACAAAGGGAGATATTAATATTTTGATTACAAACCGAAATAATACATTGATAGTTTTTATAAAATGGGAAATATTACAACGATTTTTGATATTTTATAAAAATAAGAAAATACATTTAACGGTTTGGAACGACGTTGACACGGAAGCTGTTTGCATCGTTGTTGATGTTAACCGTGACTCTGTCGCTCCACGAGAACCACATGCCGTCTCTGTCTCTCTAGCCAGGAATCTCGAACCGGTTAGCTTGAGGGAATCGGAGTGGGATGAGACTGTGATCGTCCCGTGGTTGCCACTGCGTCTCCGTGAGAAGAACCATGTTGGGCTTGTACTGGTTCTTCAGGTCCCTCAGAGTGCGTCAGAATTCCTGTACACGCCTTGCCACTCCTCTGCAGTTCCACACCAGTAGCCGTACCTTTGGCTAGGTTGGAGGTAGTCGAGTCATTCTGGGCATGCTCTGGGCCGTCATCGAGAGCTGGTAGTATGCGCCTTGCTCCACAGTTTGGCAAGTGGACTCCAGGTTGAACTCCTGTAGCCTCTCGGAGATGAAGAACATCACGGAGTTGGCTGATCCGTAGTAGGAGGTCCTCAGAGTGTCGTGATCCTCTAGGAAGAACACCTCTTCCATTGGAGTAACGAAGAACCGTGACGAGTAGAGTTCGTCGACGAAGACTAGACGTGGCATTCTGCCGAGCTCGTTCGGTAGCTCTTCAGCACGTTCGTTGACCATGCTGTACGCCAGACGGTTTCTTCTGCCAAGATTGGCACCTTCGATGAAGAAAACTGAAGATGGAGCAGGCATGTTGATTCGGACGCGTAGGTGTTTTGGTTTTCAGCGTTTTGTGGTTTTGTTTGCCTGAGTGTTTTGTTTGCTTTTAAAATGCTTTTGATGATTTACACATCACCGCTCCTTCTTTTATACTCTTATGGGGAGCGTGATTACCGTTTTTGATTTTCAAGATCTTGCCTTTTGAATTTTACCGTTGCTTTATTTAATGCTTTGTTACTTTATGCGTTTTTCGGATTACTGTGCCAGAGTTTTTCAGTCTTTTTCCATCTCTTGATTTTCTTCACTCTGGCTACCTTGTCTTTTCTTTTTATGGTCTTATTATCTTTTCTTGCATCTTCCATCATATGCATCCGTGACTGTTGAGGCTAGACGGATGGGACCACACCTCGAGTAGAGTGCATGTGCGACGAGTTTATAGCTGTTCGGACATCGTGGAGAGATACGAGACGAGACAGATGTTTTGGCTCATGCGGACAATTGTGAACAAGTGGGTAACGTGTCTTTCGAGGGACACAGGACGTTCCCGGGATCATCGCCGTGCGAGTTAACGAAACAGACGTCACCGTTAGCTGTGTGAGTTACGTTTCCTGATTCGAGGATGTTCACGTCCGACACGAGCACCGATCATGAAAACGTGCTTTTGTTTTAATTTCTTTACGTTTTGATTTTGTTAAATGAGTTTGTTTTTAATTTTCTTATATTTGATTTTATATTCTTATGGTTGATTTTTATTTTACTTTGAGATGTTTTATTTTTCCATTTAACATAAGATTTTATAACATAAGAGAGTTTTAATTTTAAAAGGAAATTTATTTTATTTATTTCATAAAAGGTTTACAACAGGAGAAGAAGTACTCTCTATGGCGTTACTTGCTTCTCTAGGTCTTTTACAAGCTATTTTACATTTTGCATGTGTGGGAACAGTTCCGCACACGCTAGTTCTATTTGCGCCACCGCCGAGCTAATCTTCTTCAGGGAGAAGTTCAGTTGAGTCAGCTTCTGTTGCGGAGTGCTGCCCTCAGCCACCGCCTTGCCCTTATGATATTCAACCTTCTTGCTGGCACGCTTCTTCCGCCGCTTTGGGGAGACCACCATGTGCTCCTTCAGGCCGATGATTTTGGTTTTGAACCGCTTCTTGGGAGGTTCTTCATCGGAGCTTGTCGGGAAGGCAGTGCCACCGATGTAGCTGTTGTTCTCAGAGTCTGAGGTTGTTCGAGATCGGAGTGGAGAGTCCATGACTGTGTATGAGTTTGCCAGTCATGAGGGTTTGGTATTTATAAGCGGATGAGATGACGCTTAAGGGTATAAGCGGTATCTCATGTTGAGGTTAGACACCTGGCAAAGTGTGCCAGAATCTTATCGTGGTAGGACCCACGGATAAGACGGAATTTCGGGGACGAAATTCTTTTTAAGGTGGGTAGTCTGTAACAGCCCGGGTAAAAATTTTGGATTTTTACCGGATTGTAGAAGTCTATTTACCGTGATTTACTGTTGAATTAATCTTGGGTAATTAATTCAAGGTAAATCGGGAGTCGTTTTTCGAATCCAAGTGTTTTCCCGCGCTCGTGATTTTCCCGTGGATTTTTCGGAACTAAGTTGGTATTTTTCGGGTTTCGGAATTTCTCAGAAAATCACACCAGAAAATAACTAAGGAGGTATCTGTTATTTTCTGGTCCGGATCGGATTCGCTCGTAATGCGGACAAATGGCATTATTGATTATCACAAGCTAAATAGTAAAATTTTCAGTTTATAAGAAGCAGAATTCGGTGAAGGAGGCAGAAGGTGAGGATGGATTTCCTTCAATATGTGCCTATATTACTCGGTTATCATGTTTTGATGATTGTGCATTGTTGATTGTTGCTTTTGCTGTGTTTTGGTTCGGGATGTTTATCCCGGTGTCTTGACTTGGTATTTTTGGGATGTTTATCCCCGTGTTGATTTTCTGTGTCCTTTGGAATAAATATAATGGAATAATTAATGAATTGTGATGAGGATGTCGATCCTCGGTACTTTGGTTAGGGATGTCGATCCCTGTGAGTTTGGTTTTTAATGATGGTAATATAATTGTCACGTGGTAAGTAGAGGTACGACCGAATGGTTAGAGACTGTTTTGTGGTGGCCATGATCTGGGTTCGTGTGATAAGCATGTCAATTCTTGGGATGTCTATCCCGGTTTGTTATATTTGGGATGTCTATCCCTGGGTTCTTTTTGATCTGGCACCAGGAACACGTTGATAACCTGGTACGACTCTAGCTTATCCGTGACGGGGCCCGTAAAGATAAAATTGAGTAATTGGATTTTACTTGAGTCTCTTGGGTTTTGTCTTTGGGTTTGACTGTTTTATTTGACTTGAGTAATTTTTAGTGTCCATATTGATCGTCTTTCCATTGTCGTGAGCACTTCGGACTCACCCCTCACCTGCGGGCTTTCATCCTGTAGGATGAGTTGTTTCATGTACAGGCTTGGTGCATTCCAGACAGGCTGCAGCTGTGGCCTGTATGGGACTCTCTTCTCAGGTCGCGAATATACAGAAACTTGTAACAGATCTGAAAAATCATGTAACTCCGTAGAGTGCTTCTCCTTTGTTGTACCATGTTAAGAAATCAATAAAATAAGCTTTCTTCTTAAATCGAAATTCTTCTGTTGCGAAAACTCGTGTTAAACAGATTAAAACCAGCAATAAAGGTATGAAATTAAACATAAGGAAATTATAAACGAACTAAAACTCGTTTAATGAAGTCAAAACATTTAGAGGTTATAACAAAGCAAGTTTCCATATTCGGCGCCCTAGATCGATCGTGAACATCCTCGATCCCGAAAACGTATCGTACACAATTAACGGTGGCGTCTGTTAGCCTCGTGAAAAAAAAAATACCCGTTAACTGGCAAGGCGATGATCACGGGAGCGTCCTGTGTCCCTCGAAAGACACGTTACCCACTTGTCCTCAATTGTCCGTATGAGCCAAAAATGTCTGTCTCGTCTCGCACCTCTCCGCGCTGTCCGAACAGCTGTAAGCTTGTCGCACACGCACTCTACTCGAGGTGTGGTCCCCACGGTCTAGCCACAACGGTCACGAGTGTATGTGACAAAGGATGTCGGAACAAGTCTTAAGGAGACTAAAATGAGGTAGCCCAGGAAATTGAAAATTGTAAGGTAGAGAAGGACTGATAACCTCTGGCATTTATTGCCCGAACAACAAACACATAGCGTGTCGAAGCAATAAATGAGGCAACGGTAAAATTTCAAAACGCAGACACTTGAAATTCGGACGTAATAAACACGCTCCTCCTAAGGTTATAAAAGACGGTAGGATGAGGGGTAAGTCATCAAAATCATTTTTAAAGCAGCCACACGCCCAGACAACGAAACCTCAAAACTCAAGAAAAACTAAACACCCACATATCCAGAACACAATGCCTGCCCCATCATCAGTTTTCTTTGTCGAAGGTGCCAACCTTGGCAGAAGGAACCGGCTGGCCTACAGCATGGTCAATGAACGTGCCGAAGAACTACCGAACGAGCTCGGCAGGATGCCCCGACTGGTCTTCGTCGACGAGCTCTACTCATCGCGGTTCTTTGTCACTCCAATGGAAGAGGTGTTCTTCCTGGAGGATCGCGGCACTCTGAGGACATCCTTCTACGGATCGGCAAACTCCATGATGTTCTTCATCTCCGACAGGCTTCAGGAGTTCAACCTGGAGTCCACTCGCCAGACGGTGGAGCAAGGCGCCTATTACCAGCTCTCGATGACGGCTCAGAGCATACCCAGAATGACGCGCTTACCTCCAACTTGGCCAAAGGTATGGCTGCTGGTGTGGAACTGCAGGGGAGTTGCAAGGCGCGCTCAAGAGTTCTCATGTACGCTGAGGGACTTGAAGAACCAGTACAAACCGAATATGGTTCTTCTGACGGAGACTCAGTGGCAACCACGGGACGATCACGGTCTCATCCCACTCCGGTTCCCTCAAGCTAACAGGTTCGAGATTCCTGGCCAGCGCGACAGAGGCGGCATGTGGCTCTCGTGGAGCGACAGAGTCACGGTGAACATCAACAGCGATCCCAACAGCTTCCGTGTCAACGTCGTTCCGAACCGTTAGATGTATTTTCCATTTTAATAAAATATCAAAATCGTTGTAATACTTCCCTTTTTATAAAATATAAAATATCAAGATCAATGTAATGTTTCCCCTTTGTAATATTATTGTTAGTTTTAATAATATTTATATTTCTGCTTAATTATGGTATAAATTTCCACTTATGTGAATGTTCCAAAATAAGCGTTGACAACATTTCATTCTTGTTAATAATTCGTCCTCGAAGTCTTACATAATAACGATAATAATAGAAGAAAATCAACAAAACAAAGTAAAGTGAATCCACTCGAGACATCTCATTCTTTTGGAGCGTCAGCAGCTTCCTCTCGAGTGATAGAGTACACCCTGGGAGTCGCCACAGATCGATCAGCACCTCCACGGCCCGGGGCTCCAGAACTCCCACGACTTCCTCCCTGGTGTCCAACACTNGCAGAAGAACCTGTACCATTAGCCACGGAGTTCTGTACGGTGCACTGGGACCCACTACCTCCACTATCACGAATCCTCGTGTAACACTCTGACTGGTGGTGTCCCTGCTTCCCGCAATACCAACATATAATAGGAGGTCTAGTCCAAGGGCCCCGCCTCTGAGATCCAGACTGATAAGGCTTTCCTCCCGAAGACTTGCCCGGTCCACCCTGATACTTCTGTCCTCGGGACTTCTTCGAACCTTGGTAGGAAGAACCCTGTCGACTTATGTAACTTGCATTACCCGAACCAAAATGTTGCTTCTTCTGTCCCGACATTGTTGACTGTCTCTCCCGCTCGGCTGGCCGGGCCTCCTGCTCGATCAACTGAATCCTCTCAGAATCAAAAGCGGCCTCACAAACAGCCTCCCAAGTCCGGTGTCTCCCACCAGCCACTACGATCGCCAACTCGCGGCGTAGAGCGTCTACAAACCGCCTACATTGTGTCACTTCATCGGGCACAAACTCCTTGGTGTAAGAGAGAAGAATACTGAATCGGATACTGAATGTAGAAACCGACTCATCGGGTCCCTGTCTCACCTCAAGAAACTGCTTCTTCTGGTCTTCCAAGAAACCAATGGTAAGAAACTCCTTGTAGAATTTATCTTTAAAGTCTGCCCATGGCATCACCACTGGTCTAGGTAGGTCCATAACAAGTCCTTGCCACCAGCTCAATGCGTAACCCGTGAACTTGTGTGCCGCAAATCGAGCCCAGTGCTCTGGTGTATACGTGAATTTCTCCAAAACATTCTCCACCTGGCGGAACCAATCATCGGCCACCCTTGCTGTAATTCTCTCTCCTGAGAACATCTCAACTGCTGTCTTATCCATGTGCTTATAACCACTCTCCATACCGCCAACAACTGGTGCGACAACAGGTGCGACCGGAACGGCTTGGGCGCCCTGCTGTTGCTGATGAAACTGTTGAAACTGCTGCCACTGCAGGAAGGCCTGAAACTGTTGTTGCATCGCTGCCTCCATACCAGGGGGTACCAATGGCTCTGCATTCTGTGCTCTTGCTGCACCAACATTTCCCTGACCATTAGGGACTGGCATTACTGACACAGAGTCGGAAACATGGCTAGGGAGTTCATCCAGCCCATCAGCATTGTGTCGGTCTTGCGGTGGATCCATAGTGATGCCTATATGAATGCAAACAAGTCAAAACACTTTTAAGTCTCAAAATAGGAAACCGGATTTAACACCAAAATCTCTAGTAATTTAAGGTCACTTTTCTTTAAAACCAAGGATCTGAAGCCCGCTCCGCTACCAACTGTGGAAGCCCGTATCCCAATTTAATAAAATAAAATATTTAAATGAAAGAGAATGATCAAAATACTCTTGAAACCCGGGATACGAATACCGATGCCTCAGTATACAAACATTTTCCATAAAAGTTTATTAACAATGAGATGTCATAAAAAAAAAATGAGATCAACCGGCTTATCAAGTCGTAAGCCACCACGGCATCACGCCGAAATAATATCACAAAAATTAAGTTCCGGCAAACCGCCGATATAGAGGTAAAACATTTATGACATCTCGAATTATTTCTCATGCAGCGGAAGATGAAAGTAATAAATAAAATCAAAGTAGAAAATAACATGCATATGGCCCTATGGATCCCACCGAGAGATGATGCACAACTACCTGCTGAAGTGTCTGTGTCTGAGCTTCGAGTCGTAGGTATAAGTGAGACTGCACGCTAACTAAAGTCTGAAAAACAACGGTGGCGGGGCTAAATCCATAACTTTGAGTCCATTAAAAACTTTCTAGCTTCAAATTGAGATTATTGGGCCTGGGCTCGGTTTTTCCTAAAACCGTCCTAAAGCCATCCCGAGCCCAAGGTTAATCGGCCTAAATTCTATTCGTGTCGGTAAGTTCTCCCGGCCACACACTCTAACTCTCCGCTCTCGGTAAACCGCAATTCACTAAATATATAAATATAAATGTATTTCGACAAACAAATTCCAGAATTTAAGTACATGGCATAACCGAGGCAAAACAAGAATAATACCTTTTAAAAGTCGTAAAGGGAAAGTTCAGTTCGTCGGACAGAACCCAAGCCTTCGCCGGAAAATTCCCGAGTCCTCGCCGGAACAGTGCGCGCTCGCCGGATTCCGATCAACTCTCCGAAAAACTCCACAACAGTCCGAAAATCAACCCACAACACACTGCCAATCCGAGCATCCACAAAACGACATTCAAACAAAACAATTAAGTCGTAGAAACACCAATTGAACGAACAGGTAAAGAATTAAGGAATCAAATCCTTACCCGAAAATCCCAAACCAACACAGTCCAGATCCTTTCTCGGATCTGTCAAGCCAATCCCGGGCTTGCCACCGTGCGGAAAACTAAGCCCGGATCCGTTGAACTGCACAAGCCCGGAAATCAACCCACAACACACTGCCAATCAATCCCCACCACAGCACCCGCATTCATCCAACCCCGCCATCGTCACAGCCGAACCAGCCAGCACAACACAAGACACGCCGCCACAAGATAACAACCGCCCAAACCCACACACCCAAAACGGGTTAGAACAACAATCCTCAAAACGAAAGAAGCCAGAGGAACCGAGGGAGACGTTGAGACTTACCAGCACGGCAACAACACAGAGGCGCCCTCCTCGTCACAGCTCCGACTCCGTCCCGCGTCCTTGTTATGTAGGCTGCAACACCGGTTCAAAGAGAGAGAAGTCACAGTGGCGGCGGCACAAGATGGAAGAGGTGGTGTTGATGGGAAGACGAGGTGAAACAAGGGAGAGAAGGGGGGTTTTGGGTGAGGCACCGTCGGGTGTGCAGAAGAGAAGGAAGAGATAAGAGAAAAAAAAAAAGGAGATGGTGGGGGACATAGCCGTTGTGGTCGGCGGCTGAGTGGGGGAGTAACGGCAAGAAGAAAAGAAAAGTGGGAGGAAAGGAGAAGAAAGAAAAAGAAAGTGGAAAAGAGGAGAAAAGGGGATTGGCTAGGGTTGGCCGCCCGAGTGGACGACCCGTCGTCCGCTTAGGCGCGGTCAACCCCCTGCCTGGTCAACGCCTCCTTTTTTTTTTTATAAACCTTCAAAACGACGAGTTTCGATTAAAACTACGATAAACGTCGTGTTTCATCCCGAAACTCGTTTTATGTCCGACAAAGCTCAAAAGCGACATATTACCGCTTAAAATTAATGAATCAAAAGGGAAAATAAATTAATTTTATTTCATTACCGGAATCCGGAATTTTCTTTATAAATCCAAAAACGAAAAACCGGGGCGTTACAGCAGCGTTATCCCTTGGACAGGCTTGGATCCATAGTTTGCATGTGTCGCATACAGTGTTTATGTGAGTTTAAAGTCTTCCGTTGTGCATATTTTTATTGTTGTTGGGCCATTGGGCCGGACGAGTTTTTATTGTTGTTGCTTTTATATTGGGCTGTTGAGCCCGGATTTATGTAGTATACACTGTATGCTGGTCTTGTTTCGATTGGGTTGTCACAGTTCCGGCACGTGTTTACTGTGTACGGTAAATACGGGTCGGGGCGTTTCAGGGGCAGAGGAAAAACCGGGAAAGGGAAGAAAAGAAAAGAAAGAAGAAAAGAAAGGAAGAAAAGAAAAGTAGAAAAGGGAGAAGGGCAGGGGTAATACCGTAATTTTCCGTCCCGAGTCCGAAAATACAACTTGGGCTCGGAAAATCCGATTAATTCCCCTGAGTATTGCCCAAGTCTCGAAATTGAATACCAAGACTCGGTTTGCCGTGTGGAATTCTCGGAAGTTCGGAGTAACCCTCAGAATCAAATTCCAAGGCTCGGTTAACGAGGATTCTCCGAAACTTCGTATAACCTCAGCGATCAAAACGAAGCTCGGTTACTCCCGGTAACCTTGGAAAACTCGGTGCGGTAGAATTCTCGAATTAGTACGATAAAATTTTATTTACCGTTGTAAGAGTTAGAACGACTCGGTAAAATCTGAAAAATTTTACCCGGGTCGTTACAGTTAAGGTCAATTTTGTTTTTATTTGAAAAAAAAATTATATTTTTACTATAAAAATTGAGAAAATAAGGTGTATGTGTTAAAATAAAATATTAAAATATTATACAGCACATGGACTAGAAACGAATATACCGAAGGATACTATGAATTTGTTTAGAAAAAAATTAATATTATATTAAAGATAAATATATATGTTGCCCCAACTATACTTTATTCTTTAATAAATATGCTAAAAAAAATTCATAAATTTTTATCCTTATGCTACTGAAAGTGTTTAATTATACGATTAATTTTTAAAATGATGAAGTTATATCTTCAGTATAAATGAGTATATCATGGAAGGATATAGTTTTTAAAATGGTTATCAGTAACTTGCCTAAAAAATTTTAATTCACACAACAAATAGCCTTTTATTTTTTCTATCAGACTGATATTATTTTTATTTTTCTCACTCACTCACAGTTTATTGGACTAATATTATTGTTTATAAAAAGTTCAAAATTGCAAGATAAATATAGTTGAATTACTAAAGATTTCAAAACATTGCCGAAATTTTTTAATTAAAAAATAATAAGAAATTAAATTACTGTTTGTATATTTCTATGCATTGATCATGAATAATTTTTTATTTTTATTGAGAAAAAAATTACTCAATTTCGATAAATTTTAAGTATACAAAAATTAAAATTAAAAAATATGGGACAACATTAATGAATTCAACAAAGTTTAAAGACAAAAAAAAATCATTTATCAATACAAATAAGGTTCCAGAGTTATAAGGAGACACTGATTTGATACTTTATCTTTTTATAAGTGTACAAATAAATCCAAGTGTTATAATATATTTGTCCACATCATTATAGGTAATGTTACCCAACCATTTTTTTTCCGGTATCATAGCAATGCCCAAAAACATTGGCAGATATGCCAATTGGCACATAGCCTAAACCGTATCTCCCTAAAGATTTGTTCTTCACCATAAATCCCACAGCAATGCGCGGGTTCTATCTAGTAACTACTATATGGCAATTATTGGACTGGACTCTGAAATTTCAACGACTGCTTGAGCTTACTGAATGAAGGTGTTTGACTCGGAGACAACAAATTAAGATAAGGAAGAATACTATGAAGCGTGGGTCGCGATATTGGCACTCCACCTATCTATAATTACACTCCACTTTGTCATTTTATCAGACTTAATGACTAAATAAATCCTTTTTCTTCCTTTCCCAATACAATAAATGCAATAAATTTCACCTTGTAACTTATGGGAAGTATAGGCTTATACAAATTTTGTGGCACTTTCAAAACATCATTTTGTTAATTAAATTCTCCAAAGCAATGCCAATAAAGACCGACCCACGAGGGCCGCAAATGCATATGCAAACAGAAAGGGATCCCATTGGAAAACAAATAGGCTACACAAATAAACAATTATGGAGGAGCAACTTTCAAGCATATTACTTCACATCGTTCTTGGAAAATTTTCGAAGTCCGACTGTCCATGACGCTCAAGCTACAAAGACATCCCACCTTCTCATCGTATTTTTATCCTCATCCAATAAGAATGAACATCGGGGAAAGTTAAAAGACAAGTTGCCTCGACGTAAAACTATCTCCAGTCCCAGGCTCTATCTGGAGGCTCTATTATTGCCATGTCAGCGCCACATCAACGCCACATCAGACAGAGCCTTCACTTACATTTAGAGCCTCTGATATCGTCCAATCATACAGGCTCTATTTGGAGGCTCTATTGAGGACCCATATGTATATTATATTATTAATCTTACAAATATAATTTTTATTATATACAAATTAAATAATATAATAATAGAGGAAGTAGATAGAGGCGGGCTCTCCCGGTCTCTATTTTTGGAGACGGTCTCTTCTATTCACAGAGCCTCTCTTTTTCCTCCAGTGGCGAGACAGACTCTAAATTGCTGATATGGCAAATAGAGCCCTGTCATGAAGCCCACACTAGAGATGGTCTAAGCTCACCATTAAAAATTTGGATCATTTTTCCATATTGTAAATTGTTACTTTGATTGGTAGTATTTGTCCTTTGTCTTTGTCTCTTTGTTGATGTTGAGAACCTCATGTTCAATTCCTACCCACCACGCTGTTTTGAAAAAGCAAAGGCTAAATGCATATATTGGCTCCGTATTATTTCAATTGTCCCTTTTAGGGATCTATACAAATTTTTGACCCTTTTATTTTATATGTCTATAAGCCGTCCCTTTTTAGGGTCTCGGTCAGCCCAGTAGCTGACATGGACTGACCGACTTGAGGTGCATGACATGTGTACACTTTTCGACACGTGGCAGTGGGTGTGTGGTGTATGTGTTGTGCACTGTATACGCGAGACTTTTTTTCCAAAAAAATTAAATTATAAAGTATTTATAAAGTGAGATTTTATTTTCTACACTCATTAAAAAAGAAACCAAATTTCTTTTAATTTTTTTTAACAAATTTTATTATGAAATAGATTTGAAAATTTTTTTAAAAATAAATAATTTTGGTAAAAAAAACAACAAAAGAATCGGGATAATTACCCATCCCCAAAAAAAATACTCTCCACCGGCTCTCCTCCCAAATCCACCGCCTCCCGTCCTCTCCCTCCTCGCCCATCAAACCACCATTGCCGTTGCCCTTGCCTCCTCCACTGCCTCCGCCAAGGTCTTCGATCGCCTCGTGAAGATCTTCGCGGTCGACCCGGAGGGGCATAAGCGCGAGATTGTGGGGCTCTCGGGTCACTCCCTCTCCCTTCTCAAGTCTTTGACCAACAGCGGGCTAATCGACCCGACGTCGCACCAACTGGAGGAGATCGACGCCTGCTACCGCGCGAGTGCTGCAGCAAAGAAGCCAGAGCGCCGCTGTTGTGTAAAGCTCGTGGCCATAGAGATGCAGAACAACCTCAGGTCAAGCAAGATTCGTTGGGAAACAACTTCCTCACACCCTCTATCCATTTTTTCAAATTACACAAATTGTTGTTTTTGATTGCCATGTGCATGGCCTTGTCAATTGTCATTGTTGGTGGATCTTTGGTTGTTATGGATTGTTGAGAGGAAGTGGCGGCCACGGATGGAGAAGAAGATGTTTGTTTTATTTGATAATTTGATTTGGTTTTAATCGGGTTTTGTGTTTATTATTGTGTTTTGATTTTTTTTTTGATTACATTGGGTTTTGATTTGGATTTGTTATTGGTGATGGTGGTTGCTTTTGATGGAATGGTGGTTGTTGGTAGAGGTGGGGGAAGCGACGAAGATGGAAAGGTTGGGGACTGTGGGTGTGAGGGTGGGGAGGAGGAAGACGAGATTTATTTTATTCTTTTTTTTTGTACATTGTTTAACTATTTATTAATAAATCGCTAAACCTTTTTCCAGTTATTTTAAATTAAAAATGGTTTAAAGCAGTTTTAATACAATTTTTTAAGGAAAGAAATTGGCCATGGCCCACACTCCTACACTGCCACGCATTAAAGGATAGCGCGTGTAATGCATTGCAGAGCGAGGCAGTCCACGTCAGCTGTTGGGCTGACCGACACCGGATTAAATCCAGCTCGGCTCGGATGACACACCTAGGTAATGGTGGGTGAGTCTCCCAAATGAAATTTTCTACGTACATGAGGACTCGAACCCGAGACCTTGCTTAAGCGGAACAAGTGGCTTACTACTTGAACCTTAATTTACTTGGTACTATTTATCCTTTCCCTATCTCTTTGTCTTGATATTGAAGGCCTCCTGTTCCTATTAATTGTTAATTTAGTTGGTAGTATGTATTCTTTGTCTTTTTCTTTTGTTTTGATGCTGAAAACCTTCTGTTCCTGCTCATATCTACAATTGGGAACGAATTGTTTACTTTTTCCCAGTTACTAAAAAAATGAATGCATTTGATTTCACTTAACTCTTTCGAGCTCCTTTGTCGTACACTGGGGGTAGAACTTTTGTATAAATGGATCGTCATGGTATTAAGTATTTTGATTTAAGGTCCGCTCTGTTCTGAAAGCTAAAGCATAAGTTATATTCCTCTGAAAACCCGAAACAAACATTGTCTTTGGTGCTTCCTGTGTAGTCTTGACAATCCTTGTCTTACTATCAGTTGTCTGTGTAAGTCTTGTATCAAACCTCCTCATGGATTGTGTCACTTCTTGCTTATTGCCTTCTGCAATTAATTTTGGGGGGGAAAAAAAAACTTGCTTTTGTTTCATTTGCAATTTTTTTCTCCTTTTTCCTGATTATTATTATTTCTCTTTCTATCCCGATGCTACGTTTCCAAATAAATTGGAACGTCTCTGTAGCAAACAAGGAGGAGAACTATGGCTGAATTGGTTGCAGGAGCGGCTGTCTCAGCTTTGTTCAGTGTTTTGCTGGAAAAATTGGCCTCTCCAGAGCTAAGAGGCTTCATCAGGAGGGGCAGAAAAGTTGACGATCAGCTGCTGGAGAATCTGGGAACAACGATGTTAGCTGTTAGGGGGCTGCTAAATGATGTGGAGGAGAAGCAGGTGACAAATCCAGATGTGCAGAGGTGGCTCGAGGAGCTCAAGGATGCTGCCTACAAGGAGAAGCTGCTTCAGTTGTTACTGTCTCAGGAATCAAATACAGAGCGCTGTGAGCTTATTTCAATTGTCGGTCTTGGTGGCATTGGCAAAACCACCTTGGCTCAACTAGGGTATAATGATGAGAGAGCAAAACAGTGCTTCCACCTCAAAGTTTGGCTTTGTGTTTCGGAAACTTTTTGATCAACTTAGGTTGACTAAAGATATTCTGATGAGTATTCGCAATATGAAGTCTGATGACATGACCAATGTTCAGCTCCACACGGAGTTGGCAAAAGCATTAGAGGGCAAAAGGATTTTGCTTGTTTTGGATGATGTCTGGACTGCTGGTAGAGGTCAATGGGAATTTCTGCTGAAACCTTTTAAGTCTGTGGCAGAAGGCAGTAAGATCCTTGTTACTACACGCGATGACAAAATGGCATCCATCAAGTCCGCTACTCGTTTGCAGCTGGAGAAATTAGAGGACGATGATTCCTGGTTATTGTTTAAAAATCATGCTTTTGGCGAGGAAGATCCATTTGTATATCCAGAGTTAAATAAGATTGGCAGAGATATAATTCAAAAGTGTGATGGTTTGCCATTGGCACTGAAAGCACTTGGGGGACTCTTAAGCTGCGATAGGGATGCCCTGGAATGGGAGAAAATATTGAAGAGTTCTTTTTGGGATCAAGCACTCATTGATGAAGAAATTCTTCCAGCTCTGAAATTATGCTATCATTATCTGCCTTCACATCTGAAACAGTGTTTTGCATACTGTGCCATATTTCCAAAGGATTTCAGTATTGATCAAAAGCTTTTACTTCATTTATGGACGGTAGAGGGTCTTCTCATACAAGAATGAGAAAATATTGAGATGGAAGAAATAAGGAAGAAGTACGTCCAGGATCTTGTATCAAGGTCCTTCCTCCAGCAACCAAATGATAATCCAGGATTACTCTCCATGCATGATTTGGTAAATGACTTGGCTAGATTTGTATCTGGAGATTTTTGCTGCAGTGTGGAGAAGAATGACAGATCGAGGATGGCTACTGAGAAGATTAGATATTTGTCCTTCGATGATGGTGCAGATTCGGAAAATGTGAAAGAGCAAATCCAAACTGCAAAATTTTTGCGTATTCTCTTCCAACCGTCACAATATGCAATATATGGTGATATTAGAGAAGGCTATATTGATTTGTTGACAGGTCTTCCCAGCTTAAGAGTGTTTCGTTTGCCACAATCAGTTTTTGGTGATGACTCAAATCTCCCGGGGCTGCCAATTTCAATTGGGAAGTTCAAACATTTACGATACATAAATCTTTCCGGTTGGCGAATAATTTGTTTACCTGATGAAGTGTGTAATTTGTACAGTCTGCAAACATTGATCTTGAGAGATTGCAAGGAGCTTGAAGAGTTGCCTGATTTGTTGGGGAATTTGAAGAAGTTGAGATACTTCGATCTATATGGATCAGGGATTGTACGATTGCCAGCATCCACGATTGGATTGAAGAATTTGCGTCACCTGGATATCAGGGGTACAGAGATCTCGGTGATGACACCACAGCTGGGTCAGCTTACTAAGCTGGTAGTGTTAACAGATTTTTTTACTGGGGAAGGGAAGAGTGATAGCATTGCAGAATTGGGGCCACTGGAGCTTCTTCAGGGAGAATTTTGTATTAGGAACCTTGAAAATGTTGTGGATCCTTCTCATGCAACTCTAGCGAATCTGAAGGGCAAGAAGTACATTGAGAAACTAGAATTGCGGTGGCGTGATGATGGCAAGGTACCAAAAAGATCCCTTCCCGAGCAAATCCTGGAGCAATTACGGCCTTCTACCAGCTTGAAAGCTCTCGAGGTCCATAAATATCCGGGTGTTAGATTTCCAAATTGGTTAGGAGAGGATTGTTTCTCAAAGCTAACAAGCTTACGTCTCAACGGAGGACGCCATTGTTCCAAGTTGCCGGCGCTTGGACAGTTGGAGCTTTAGAAAGAACTCCAGATTGAATGTTTTGATAGTATTGTGAGCGTAGGTCCTGAATTCTATGGCATTAATTCTAGCAACAAGAAGGCATTTCTATCCCTTGAGAAACTGACATTTTCAATCATGATTGGTTTGCAACAACTGATGCCTCCTCCTATATTGGATGATGATGGTGAAGTGCGAGCATTCCCTCTCCTCCAAGAACTTTGCATGGTACATTGCCCGGTGCTTGAAACAGTAGTTCCAATACTTCCACATTATCCCCTTCTTTAACCCTGCTTGAGACTGCTAGTATACGATTCCCCTTTGAAGGGTCATTCAGATTATCCAAGTTATCCACTGGCTTGTACCGTGCTGAATCTGGAGGATATGAATCTGATTTAAACATTCTTCTAGAGGGAATTGAGAGCACCGTGTGTCTAGAAGAACTTGACATCTCTAGATGCCGAGAGATTCGCAGCTTCGAGTTAAGGCGTTTCAAGAATTTAAGTTGTCTTGGTGTGAGAGAATGCCCGGCTTTTGAATCTCTTTATTGTGGGGATGGAGAAGGGCCCTTAACGTCTCTCTGCGTCTTGAGGATCCGTGACTGCGATAATTTTATTTCCTTCCCTGGACAAGGATTGCAAGCTCCAAATTTGAGGGAGCTGTCTTTAGAATTCTTGGACGCATTGGAGGAATTGCCCAAGCACATGCATTCTCTCCTCCATTCTCTAACAGAATTGACACTATCCAACTGTACCAAATTAAGATCATTTCCAGAGGGAGGCTTACCCTCCAGCATCCAAATACTTGTGATTTGTGGGTGTGATGGGATAGAATCATCTCCAGAAGGAGGTTTTCCCTCCAGCCTGAAAGAGCTCAAAATTGTCGGTTGCGGCAAACTGGTTGCTGACCGCAAGAACTGGGTTTGCAGGCAATTCAATCCCTTTCATCCTTGGACATACGTTACAGTGAAGAAGTACTGGAATCCTTCCCAGAAGAGACGTTGCTTCCCCCCTCACTCAATTCTCTCCGGCTGAGCGATTTTAGACATCTGAAATCCCTGGACTACAAGGGACTTAAACACCTATCCTCTCTTAATAAGTTGAAACTTTATTGGTGCCCCGAGTTACAGTCCTTGCCGGAAGAAGGCTTACCCTCCTCCCTGCAGTGTCTAAAGCTTTCTTTAGTGTATGAATGGACGAGAATGGCACCTGATCTCTCACATCCCTAGGATCCGTATTGATTGCTGGGAAATCAAACCCAGACAAAGCACTCAGGTATGGATTGCCTAGCACTAATCAGTGTGTTTGTCTTTTCTTTTTTTTTTTTTTTTTTCCTCTTTGATATGCATATGATTCGTACGATGATCTTCAACCTGAACCAAATTGAATGCGTGGGTCATGCGGTTATATATCATTAGTGTGATTAACATGCAAGCACTTACAACTTCTTGGGTGCGGGAGGGAAAAAGTTTTACCTACCTGTAATATTGAAATGTCAATCTACTGAAATTTATGGGTGAAAGTTTAATTTACCTGTAATGAATTGTCATGCAATGGCATAGGTAATCTCCTATTCTTAATCAATAACTATGCTCTTTTTGCCTTTTGAATGTGTTTAGCAACTTTCTTGTCCTTGCCTTGCCATGTCACAATTTGATGAGTAGACAATTATTGTTATGAATCTGTTTAGCCAAGGAACGAGTCACACGGCGATAGTTGGAATGTTGTAGGGAGAATTCAGGTTGGGGAAGTGTATCCTTTCCCTTACCTTGCTTCTTAGATTTCCCTATTGTAAGCAGACTCGTTAAAGGGAGCCTTAGACCTCAAGTTCTCGTTAGAGAGAGAACTTATATCTCAATAGCAATTGCTAGGAATTCTGACTTGTCTCTTTTATTTCATAGCATGTCCTTTAAATAGGACTTAGGCAAAACTAAACAAGGAAACATCTTAAAGAGCATCCTATGCTAAAAAGGAAATTAAAGATAAGGAAATCACAGACATTAAAGAACCTAAAATCAGGAACAATTCAAAGAGAATCCCATTCTAAATAGGAAACTAAGGATTAGGGAATAATAGGAATTAAAGGCCCTAAACTTCAGCTCCTGTTTGTCTCCCTTTTGAATTTGAAAAGATATTGATATCTTCGCCAAGATATCAATCCATAACAATTATCAATTGCCCTTGTTAAGCAATCAGGGGTTTTACTTCACCTCCTTTGTCAGGGTACAAATTATTTACCTATTTTTCTTGTCATGCCATATTCTTAAGAGCTTATCACTTGTTATGTTTAAAAAAGATTGTTTGATTTTTTCTTTTCTTATTTTCATCTCAAAAACAGCAATGAATCTAGTCAGTCAGGAAGCAACAGAGAAGCTGTGGCAAAACGATGTCAAAGATGAGCACTGAAATCTCAATTACAATGAATTAGAGGCTTTCAATCACTTCGAATCTGCAGTCGCGCTAATGTATGGCGAGAGAGCATGGTATCCCCTGCAATATCAGGCTTGTTACTCATATGTGGTAAGAGTCCTTTTCTACCAGCTGGTTGGGTCGTCTCTAGTGTATTTTCTGTTTTCTGTAACCATTTTGTCTGTTAGTTCAAATGAGATTAAGCTCCATCAGTTCCTAAGTTCATTTCCACTTTCAATTCATTGACGGAAGATTTCAATTACATTGATGCAGGTTGGCTTGGGTTGAACTACATTTTTACTCCCTGCTCATGCCCATGCATTCTCTTCTTCCTTACCAGAAGAGACGTTCCTGCCCTCCTCTATCACCTCTCTTTCCTTGCCACATTTTACACTACTGAAATCCTTGGACTACAAGGGACTGGAGCGCCTATTCTCTCAAGCTTTCCATGTGCACCAAGCTACGGTTCTTGCCTGAAAAAGGCTTGCCTTCCTCCCTTCAATGTCTAGAACTGTGGCATTGTGATGACGCACTCCATAAAAGGTGTCAGGAGCAAGGAGGAGATTGGCCCTAGATTTGTCACATCCCGAGTACCGAGATTGATGAAGCTGCAATTAGAGGACTTCACCCAATTGCCAAGTTTTTGAGTTCTTATGTGTGTTGAGACAAACAGATGAGGTAAAATCCACTAATCATTGTGTTATTATGGCTTACTTTCAGCTCCATTTTCTGTTCTTCTTCTTCCTTTTTCTTTGCTATGGGTAAGGATTCATACTTTGATTTCGGTAGCCGCATGTTTTTCTCAAGCTGAAAGGTTCTTTATGTCTCTCTTTTTACCTAAGATTTTGATAGATTAATTTTTCACACTGTTGAAGTTGTTATTGTTTTTTGTTATTATTATCCAAGCTTTCACTGAATTAAGGAACATCTATGGTAGAGTCTTATAGCCTTGCAATGTTTCTTCAGGGGTGGAATGCTGCTGCAGTTATCTGAATCTTGTGCAACTACATTGAACCATGCATTGTCCATTTTCATAAAATAATTGGTCTTCATCACCTTATTATGACTGCCAATATTTCTAGAACTCATAAGAAAGCCTCCTCCAGAGGGTGAATGCCCACATCTTGTCTTTGTGGACTGGGAATAGGTCTCTCATCTAACCGGACGCCATGTTTTACATGGCCATAAAAGTCCTTGTAGTTCAACTGTTTCTTACTCAGTCCCATGGACTGGTTCTAATTTGCTCATGTGGCTGGTGCTTGCAGGTCATCTCGTTTTCCAGGACGTGATGCTGATTTCAGAGAGAAGGGTTTGCTTCATGTTGTGCAAACTTTTCTATTCCATTTCATTCACAAAATGCTTGGTGGTCATTCTCCCTGTGTCAGGACCAAACATAATCAGTTGAGTTCTTTTTGTTCATGGACTTAATTCAATGCTTCAGTTTCTTATGAGTTTTCTGCTTTTTGATTGTCCCTGATACTTTTATTGGGAATTTTTTGGTATTTTATATTGTTGATCCTTCTTTTTGGTCTACTGCCATTTCTTATTTGTTCTTGGTCGTGCTATATAGCTATTCAGAACTTTCAAGGATGTTTATGTTCATTAGGTAATCCTTCCTCAATTAGTAAAGTAATGATTGTTTTTCTCTTGATTAACTGGTTATCTAAGGTGTATTCTTTTTGGACAAAGATTTTCTTGGGGTGATTGGGCATCTTATGTGACTGGCAAGGAATTAATATTCCTATGCTCCTAATAAGTCATGTAGGGGAAATAGTGTATTTTATTTTTACAGTACTCTGCATCATATGAAAAATCCCAAACCATGTTCAGAGGCACATGTATTCAAGTGACACATACCCAAGAAGCCACAATTATTCAGGAAACTATTCTCCATGCCTTGTGTCTCTGTTACTTTACACGAGAGGTATGGAATTACTGATCTCTTTCTAATTTATGTCTGGTTTATTGCAGAGCATAATGCGAGTACGGCATCATCTCAGCACATGTTGTTCCTGGAGATTAATCTTTGCTGTTGGGCTCTAGACGATATGGAAGGCTAGAAATGAAACAGCTTTAAGCACTGACAGTACCGATGAGCTCTTGCACAAGATATTCCATTTACAATCTCATTTCTGCAAGAGAATGTAGTGAAATCTTTTATTGGAATTACCTAGCTGACAACTTGAAGTGAACTCTGCAAATAGAACTGATAGAGAACTAAAAATGGGAGTGATTATATAAATGATCCGAACTCTTAAGGGAGAGTTAAATCCCGTGCAAGGAAATAAGAGAACAGATGAGAAGAGAACACAAGAAAATAGATGAGAAGAGCAGAGCCTATTCAAATCTTCCATGCCTCTATCTCAATATCTTATCCTGTTATAAACCATCCTTCCTTATCATCTAAACTGTTGATATTGCAGATGCTAATAGATCCCTCCACCTCATTAAGTTTAATAGAAAGTTTCCTTACTTACCCGCTTCTTCTATTAGGTCTGTACGTATGTACAGGAGGCTTAGGAAACATTCACAACACAACTGTACAGGCAATAGGGTGGATTCCTCCTAGTAATGTGTGGTTCAAAGCCAATGTTGAGTCTATTAAAAAAAAAAAAAATCCAATGTTGAGTGACAACCGCTCCTGGACTGTATTCGCACATGCTCCGCAAAGCAAACTTTATGGCAGATGAGTTAGCAAAATATGCTCTTTCTCTATGAATGTATAATCCACCAGAGTTCTGTATGTTTCACCTCACAGCTGATGTGATGTTTCAGCTGCAACTGTATTACGAGAGCTTACTATGTAACTTGCTTCACTATACCCAAAACAAAAAAAAATGTTGGCTTTCAGAAAAATTCTAGAATTTTGCAGAACCAGTAAGCTGTTGGTTGCTATTTCATTAATTTCCAATCCTCAAAATATTTTGTTGTTTTTAACCACTCTTAAGTATCTAAGTAACAATGAAGTGAAACACTAACTTTTTTTTTATTCCCTTTGATTTCACTTGCTTCTTCCAAAATACAAACTACAGATTTATGTTGCTGCAACTTGCACCACCAAACCTTCAAGCCACTTAATTCTCATCTTGATTTGCTAAACTTTTAGCCTCTCAAGAATAATCACGATTGCATAATAAACTAAATAATAAAATAATATAACATACACCACTTGCACATCTGAATTACTTTTAAAAACTACAACTGGTGGCGCCAAAAACTTGTTGTAATTTTCCAACAGCTTGATCATACACCAACAAAAAAGAGAGCTGTGAAGAGTTTCAGTTAAGAGTTAAGTCCTGCAAAATTAGCCTAGTCACTCACTGTTAACTTGTGCATATAGAGAGTAAACTATACCCTTTAAAAAAAAATCATTCAACTAATTTGAAACAATAGTTAATTCTATTACTACCTTTTGAAGCTTTAATTGATGAAACAAATCCGGAACTCAAATTTATCAGCAGATAGAACAATTCAATTTATTAGAAAAAGATAGATATTATATTGTAATTTTAGACAGAATAAAAAATCAAATTTAATAACAACAATTAAAACTATTATGCCAAACAAGCACGAGCAACTTTGCTTGCGATATATCTATTATATATATTTAAAGCTGAATCCCTCACCAGGTTTTGACACATAGAATTTTTGAGGTCTTGCTTTATTGCAATGTGGAGGTTTTGGGGTCTTCTTTTATTGCCATGTGGAGGGTTGTAGGTGTAGTTTGATTGGTTATAATGACAAACATAATTATCCCAGAGTAATTAAACTCCCATCAGAAAAGCTTATATGTTATATCCTCATACGATTCAACCTAAAAGCTGAAATTCAATGTTAAAAAAACAAAAGCTTATCAATTATATCCTGATAATAATTAAACTCTTAGAAGAAAATCCTGATAAGAATTAAACTCTTATCTAGAAAAAACTGATAAGTTATGTCATTGATTTAAAAACAAAAGTCATCGTATTGTTTTATATATATTATGTGATTTACTCTAAGAATGATATTATTTTTATTGATAAACTTTACAACTGATAAGATAATATTGGTATTCAAAACTAACCTTTAATCATATTTTACAAAAATTTCATCATCTCTCTTTAAATACAAATACAGTCTCTATGTTTTTCGTGTATCTCTACAAAAATTTCATCATCTCTCTTCAAATACAGATAGAGTCTCTGTTTGTGTATGTGAAATAACAGTCTTTGTATGTGATACAGTTTCACTATCATTCATTCATTTTTTTTTACTCCTTCTTTGTTTTGTTTTTGCAATACACAAGGTCTAGATACAATCTCTGCCTGTGTGTGATACAGTTTCTCTATCATTCGCTCATTCTCTCTAATTAAGCTATACGAATGTTGATATAGTATTAAAGTTATTTTGTTTCTCAAAATTAAGCATCCTGTTTTTTATATTCTTTTTATTTTCCAATCTATTTTAATCTTTTTTATATTTTTTTTGTTCGTGTAGGAAAATATATGTAACAGCCTAGGTAAAAATTTTATTTTTACCGGGACTGTTTAAGTTAATTTACAGTAATTTACCATTGATTTTTAATCTTGGGTAAATAAATTATGGTAAATCGAGCATTGGATTCCGAAACCGAGCCTTGTCCCACGCTCGGGATTTTTCTGCGGATTTTACGGACCAAAGTTGGAATTTTTCCGGGTCCGGGAATATTCGGAAAAGGCGGGTTTACCCTCGAGTTAACGGACTAGAAATAAGATAAGAGAGTACATTGGATATTTTCTGGTCCAGGTGGGCCACACTTCACATGCAGCATAGTAACTGCATAATTGAAGTTCAATTATTCAGCCGCCTTCTCCTGTGAGACCTGTGAGTTGCCTGTGCTACCCGTGAGATATCAGTGAATTTAGTTGCTTATAAAACTATGTTTCCTGCCCTCTCAGTACACCATCATCATCCTCATCTTCTTCTTTTCCCTGCAAACACCATCGTTCAACTTTCTGCAAACTACCTACTGCAAACATTACCTAAGAAATCAGGAAAAAAAAAAGAGAGAAAAAAAAAACATTAACATTAAACACACACCACCCCGGGCCACATCATCACCATCTTCTTCCTTCTCTTTTCCTCCCCTCCTTCTTCTTCTCCACCTCGTGGCCGAGCCGCCACCAACCACCAGCCGACCACCCGAACTCAGTTCCCTCCTCCCTTCCTTTTTCTCCTCCTCCCCTCTTTTTCCTCTCTTCCTCCTCTGGCGCGAGCTCCTCCCTACAGACCTTCTTCTCCGCCGCCTGTGCACCGGCAACCCGAGCAAGACACGCACCCCGTCTCCTTCCTTTCCTTGTGCGCACCGCCGTCGCCCTTTCCCGCCTGCAGACCGCCGCGTACGCCTCGCCACCGTCGTCGTCTTGCCGCCCCGTGTCTCCGCCACCTCTGCAAGCGAAGGTGAGCCGTGAGGAAGGCGACCCGGATGTGAGACGCGGGTCGTGGGTGACCCGGTTCTGTGTTGATGGGTTTTGGACTGTTGGGTCGCGAGTGGTGGGCTGGGCGTGACGGGCTCGGGCTGTTGGTTGCTGGGCCTACTGCGTGGGTAGCGCCTGGGCTCTGTTTGGGGCTTGGGATGGCTCATGTGGTAGGCTGGGCTTAGACACAGGCCCAGTCCAGAATTTAAAAAAAAAAGATAAAAAGAGAGAATTAAATCTGGAAAAAAATAATGAAGAGGAAAATTAATTTTGGAAAAATATTATATGGTATATAGCATGTGGAAAGAAAATAATAATTTGTAGAAATAATACTTTGGAAAGTACATACCTAGGAAATAATTACGGAAAGGATATTATCAAAGTATTACACCGGTATAGTATCCGGGTATAGGAATAAGTATAGTATGGTATTTTGACACCTTGAAATAAATGGTGAATGATGATGATAATGGAAAATTAATCCGGGGGAGTAACCGAGCCGAGTTTAAATTTAGTTTTCGGTACACAGTATTAGCATGGCATTTGCATACCATCTTATATGTGCATATTATTTGATTGATATAGGATTTGATAACGAGCAATTCGCTGAGGAACCGGACTTGGAACTTGCTGGACAATTCCATAATTGATTATCGGTTAAGGTGTGGATGGATAACCCTTGTTATGTTGCCTGTAATACTTTGTGTGCTTTGTTGTTCGATTGAACTGCTGAATTGTTGATTGTTGGCTGAGTATCTGCTGTGGATATTATTGTTGTTTTTGGACTGTGATATTGATTCTGTGGATAATATGCTGAGATTGATGTTGAACTATTGACTGTGGAAATTGAGAAAAAGGAATTGGAATATGAAATTGGGTTTGGAATTGATTTGAGATGTTGATATAATTGTCATGTGGAAAGTAGTGGTACGACCCGATGGTTTGAAAATTAATTTTGGGATGCTATGGTCGGTTCTTGGTTTGGTTGGCTCGTCATGCCTGTGGTTGGGGTATACCGAATACCCAGTGGCTTGGATATGCCGAATATCCGTTTGGCTTTTTGCCTGTGGTTAGGGTATACCAAATACCCAGTGGCTCGGATATGCCTTATATCCGGTTGGCATGACGTCGCTTGAGGTTGGGGTATACCGAATACCCAGTGGTTTGGATATACCAAATATCCGGTTTTGTGATGTGGAATGGTTCTTTGACCTGGCATCCGGAATTAATTGATAACCAGGTATGATCCTAGCTTGTCCAGTGACGGGGCCCGGAAGATAAAATTAGTAATAATAATTAAGCATTCTTTTGGCCTTAGCTCAGTTGTTGAGATATGTTATTGCTTGACTGTGATTGCTTTTAAATATTATGGTTGCTTGCATATCACTGTTTATCCTTCGTCGGTGAGCACTTCGGACTCACCCCTCGCCTGCGGGGTTTCATCCCATAGGTTAAGTTGATTCGTAGTTCAGGTACGATGTTCGATGGCTGCTGCTTTCTTCTCCACCTGACTCCAGATCCATACCTCCTCTGCATGTGCATAAGTCTTCCACTGCTGTGTGATATATGATGCTGTGTTGCTGATTTTCTGCGATATATATATATTACTGATACTATCTGTTGCTGATATTGAGCACTGTGTTTGGATTGAATAATGGTCCCCGAGTGTGGGTGACAGTTGTATTTGATGGTTTGCTGTTGTATAATATTTGCACGTTGTACTGTCTGTTCTATCAATATGAATAGTTTCGGCACGTGTTTACTGTGTTACGGTAAATACGGGTTGGGGCACTTCAGTTTGGTAGCGGAGCAGGCAGTAGGTCATTAGGGACATGATTGTGGTTGCTTGGCTGTTTGTTTGTGCATAAGATTTTACATGACATGATATGCATACATACATTCTCATATAGGTACGAATGGATCCGGTTGGAGGGAATCAGCCTGCTGGAGTACACCTAGATGACGATCAGGTATCGGTGGATCAACCGTAGCAAGTTGCGGGAGAACATCCTGCGAATGTTCCTTTGGGAGACCCTGCGCAGATGTTAAACGTGGTAACTCAGATTCTGCAAAGGCAAGATGCCAGAGACGCCCGTATCGCAGCTATGGAAGCTGGGGAACAGGAAAACCAAGGACCTGTTGAGGATCCAGTGTATATGAAGCTGGAAAAGCTTGGGGCTGAGGTTTTCACTGGTGTCACTACACCACAGGATGCTGACCGATGGCTGAGACAGATGAATAGGGTAATGCTAAGGCTGACATGCAGGAATGACAGGTGGGCCAGATACGCCGCTGCCATGTTCCGGGGAGATGCCGTTGATTGGTGGGAGTCTACCACCAGGGAATTGCCGACACCTATCATTATGCCATGGAATCAGTTCATGGAGATATTCCGAAGGAAGTTTGTTTCTGAGGCATACCAGGATCAGCTGAGGCGAGAGTTCCTGGGATTGCAACAGGGACCGGATCAGACGGTCAATGAGTACGAGATCAAGTTCAACCGCTTGTCCATCTATGCCGGTGAGTTTGTGGCTACTCCGGAGGCCAGATGTAAACGTTTCTGGGATGGTCTTTGATCTGGCATCCAGACAGTCATGGGGTGCAAGGTCTATGAGACTTACCAGGACATGCTGATAGATGCTTTAAGAGCTGAGATCATTTGGCTGAACAATGAGAAAGAGCAACAGGAGATCCGCAAGAGACAAGCTGCACAGAGTTCTGGGGGACAGAACAAGAGGTTCCAGACACCTGCTAACCGATCAGGGTATGGACAGGGCCGCTCTATGCCCATGAGTCAGAGACGTGGATGGAACAACAATACCTACAACCGAGGCAGTTCTTGGACTCAGTCTGGAGGGACTTCTTCTGGGGATATTCGCCCGAGGTTTCCTATGTCTCAGGTGAGGTGCTTTGAGTGTAACGAAGTTGGGCACTATCGATATGCTTGTCCCAAGTTGGGAAGATCTAGAGGTACAGCACCTACTCAGACAGTGCAAGCTTCAGTTGCTAGTGTTCCTAGTGGTTCTGGAGTTGGCCGAGGTCGAGGACGTGGAGCTGTTCCTGCTAGGACCCAGTCAGCCACGAATCAGAGTGCAGCTATGCCAAGGGCGTTTGTTATCACCGCTGAGGAGGATCCAGAAAATGCCGATGTTATTGCAGGTACCTTTACAGTCTTTGGTAGTACTGCTTATACATTGATAGACCTTGGTGCTACGCATTCATTTATTGCGCAAAGTTTTGCAATACTACACAACTGTACAGGAGAGAGTTTGGCTTGTCCAATGAGAGTTAGGTTACCTGCGGGTATAGTAGTCAGGTTAACCCATGTGTGCAGAGACGTTTCGCTTTCATATGATAGCGAGATTTTTCTTGCACGGTTGATCGTGATGAACATGGGAGGTTTTGATATCATATTGGGGATGGATTGGTTGTCCAAGTGCAGTGCTATGGCGAACTGTCGGACCAAGGAAGTGCTGTTGACTTCCGAGGGCGGACATAAGATTTTGTTGAAAGGTATTGGGAGAGCTGCTACCACATGTAGTATCTCTGCTAATCAGGATGTTGGGAT
This sequence comes from Turnera subulata, assembly GCA_028386065.3. Classification (NCBI taxonomy): domain Eukaryota; kingdom Viridiplantae; phylum Streptophyta; class Magnoliopsida; order Malpighiales; family Passifloraceae; genus Turnera; species Turnera subulata. The sequence continues at coordinate 321 of JAKUCV010002836.1, read as the reverse complement.
AAAGCCATTGGGTCCAGATGCCTTGTTGACCCATGCCAAGGGTGAAGAAGTTCAGACTCCGGTTTTGGGAGACATCATGGTTGTGAGGGAGTTTCCAGATGTGTTTCCGGAAGATTTGCCAGAATTGCCACCTGACAGAGAAGTTGAGTACACCATCGATTTGATGCCAGGAGTGACACCTATCTCGATGGCACCATATCGGATGGCACCAACAGAACTCCAGGAGTTGAAGAAACAGTTGGATGAGCTGTTAGAAAAAGGTTTCATCAGACCTAGTACTTCACCTTGGGGATCACCAGTCCTCTTTGTGAAGAAGAAGGA